>VDFB02373927.1:0-16701 GCA_007258455.2 Sequoia sempervirens | reverse complement strand
ACAAGAACAAAAACTGAAAGAAAATATATTTTTTTGGTTGATGCAAGATTGCCACGACCCAAGGATGCTCCTGCATCAGACACCCTTGGTGAGAAAAGATGTTCCATGAGAGGAACTCATGATTAACATTTGACAAGGCCTGGGATATAGATCCCATGCTCATTCCTGATCCAAATGTCTTCTTTGTCTATACCTTCCTTCCTCCTAACCTCTTTCCTTTCCTTTGTCAAATCCTTCAACTTCTTCTTCCCTTCACCTTCTTTTCCCTACCTCATATTTGCACATGGTAGTAAGGGAAATTTATCACCACTCACTTTCTTATGCTCATCTAATCTACCTCTTTTGTAGGAATCCATCTTATCTACAACCAAAGTCTTCTGCTGCATAACTCTACCCATACATCCTTCTGATACCATCTCACTCTCAGATTTAGCCACAAGGTTCCTCTTCAAATCCATTTCATCCTCCAATACAACCTCTGCATCTTGCTTCTTAGAATTGCAACTCTTCACAAGACTTAAGTTTCTCAGTCCCTCCTTTTTATTCTTCAAGGAAGCCAAAGTAAACTTCTTCCCATCCTTCTCTATAGTAATCATATTCCTTCTGCAATCATATATAGCTCCTCTACCAAACTTCCAAGCTCTACCGAACAGAACATGATAGGCACTTATAGACAAAACATCACACAAAACTTCATCTCTAAAGGGGCCAATATTAAAGTTCACCAAGCACTACTCTTTCACCTCCACTACATGATCATCTTGTAACCAACTTAACCAATAAGGACAAGGATGTAGAAACATCTTCAAACCAAGTTTCTCCACCATCTTCTTAGACACCAAGTTATTAGTACTTCCACTATCCACAATAACCTTACAACACTTACCTCCTGATTTGCACACAACCTAGAAAAGATTCTTCCTTTGTGAAGTCCCAATCTCTTCCCTTCTCTACCTCATCAAGACTTTCCTAAGCATAAGAGATTCTCCCTACTCCAGTTCTATCTCATCTAGCATTCAAGTTACCTGCTCTTCATGTGCCATGAAATTATTTTTACCAGTTCCTTTACTTGATCCCTTAGAACACTCAAAAGATAGACGTCTAGTTTCTCCACTCTTGAAAAATTTAACCATGAATTCCTTGCTACCATTTCCTCTCCTTTGTGCCCTTTGATCCGGTTCTTTACTTCACTTAGATCTTGATTCTTCTTCACTTGTCTACTTCTCTTTCCCTCTGGGGTTATTCTACTATCTTCTCTTCACTTTATCTTCTACCTTAAGAGCATATTGGAAGGCATCCTCAACTTTGGAAATCCTCAACATACTCATCTCATCCTAAATGTTAAATCTAAGGCCATTTATATACCTTGCCACTTTCTCCCTAGTCATCTCTCAGTGCCCAGATCTGATTGTTATCTTGTAAAATTCCTCAGTATACTCTTTCACACTCATGTCCTTTTTCTTTAGGTTTTGTAACTTCTTGAATAATTCCAACTCATACTCTTCTGGAATGAACTTAGCCTTCAACCTTGCAACCATCTGCCTCCATTGAGTGATTCTTGTTTCACCATTTCCCACTATGTCCTTCTACAACTCATTCCACCATAAAGCAACATGACCTTTTAGCTTAGTTTGTGCTAGCCTAACCCTCAGTGGGTCTCTAATATCCTCCAACTCAAAATAGTCTTCCAACTCTCCTATCTAGTCTATCATGTCTTTTGGATTCAATGTACCAGAGAAGTTAGAAACCTCCACCCTATGACTTTTACTTGTGCCATTGCTCTCAACAATCTCTCTTCTCTCTCATCCATCGGTCCTTTAGCCTCTTCAGCCTCAAGTTCTTCTAGAACCTCTTCATATTCATCCTTTGGTTCAGGATTCCTCCTCAAACCACCCAAGATGTTTTGGATCTCATTCCTCATCTCATTTCTAAAGTCCTCCATCATCTCGTCTAGTCTTCTAGGGTTCATCCTTCTCAGTGACATCTCTTCCTTTGCTCTAGTGCAACTACCTTAGCTCGACGGTTTGACTACAAGGTTTCAATTGCCTCTCTCTTAGTGATCTATTGAACACACTTATGGCCTCCCTCAAACTGGCGATCTGTTCACACAAGGAATGCCACAGGGACCGCAACCCACTCAAGGTTCGCAACCTACTATTATACCATCTAATGCAGCCACAGTAGGAGGGTCCTCAAAGAGAATAGTTCAGACCGTGCAACAAGAGTCACATAACAAAAGCAACATAAAATATGGAGGTAAATGCAGATTCACACATTCGCATTAACAAAAATCACAATTACAATCAGCCAGCAACATTTGGGCTTATAGATTTGGCTCACATGCCTGATATAACATGCTCAAACTACCATCTTCCTATATGCTCCTTAATACGAATGAAAATATTACATATCATATCTATATCAATCTACTAAATCAACTTCCTACTATCCTAATGATCTATTACGAGCTTTATAGCACATTTGCAGATCTAGAATCTTTCACGCTAGCCAAAGATCATTGCAATCTCCAATGAAAGAAAATGTAACGTGCACATGAAATAGGTCAGCTTCAAATTTGAATTTCTCCTCAACAGGTGCATAGGATGAAGTGTGGACCTATAATTAAGGTCAGGGACACTCCACAAAATAATTCAAATCTCACTATCAAGATCCACAAGTTACGTGAAAGATCCATAAGAGATCAAACTAGCCATTAGTTTAGAAAATTTATTCCAGTGTTAGTTCAAGAAACTGCCACTAAATTTGGAAGAGATAAATTTCCAGAAAAATATCCAATCACACTCAAATCTTGGAATAAGGAAAATGAACATGTACACACTACAAATATTGATCCGCAAGGTCTAGTGAGCAAATATGATGAATCCGCCAACTTGAACTAAACAAGAACTGAATAAGAACAAAAACTGAAAGAAAATATTTTTTTTCGGTTGATGCAAGATTGCCATGACCCAAGGATGCTCTTGCATCAATTAATGAGGTTATTTTTACCACAAACAATTGTTTGGATTAAGTTTCAAACTAAATGTTTATGTCAAAAATACCATAACTTTCAAAATATCCATTTTGTGAGAATCATGAGGTCAAAGCCATAATTTCATATGTTGTCTTTGGAAAATATGGATTTTGATATAAGTCAAGATATTTATAAATCTCTAAGGATAGAATCCTTAGGACCAAAGAGTAACCAATATCAAAGGGGCTTTTTCAAAGGGGTAATCATATTTAGACCAAAGTGTTTGAAATTTGTGAAGATGAGTGAATGTTTGTTTTGCATAATTTTTAGGGCAAGAAAAGTGTTAAAAATGACTCCGTCATTTACACAACCCTAGGTTCCGTAAGCTATATTTGTTGAGTCCCCACTTTCAGTTTCCAGCTTTACACTAAAAAATAGAACCATTCCAGGGTTTGCAAGGTGAAACCCTCCACGAAACACTCTTCTCAGGACCACCAAATCTCAAAAATCATTAAAATCCAGAGATCAAAAGGATTTTTTTTTTGTTTCTACAATTGAATAGTTCAAATGTGGGGTGGCTTTAGAATGACTATTCTTGCACCAACAAATATTAAATTATTTTGGCTTCTAAATAAGGGTTCATAATGAAAACTGGATTAGGGGTGCAATGATAAAACTCTTTCCAAGAGTATACGCTCTACTCTTAAAGACAAAGGGCTTTTGGGTATCATACCAAAGAGATATCTTTTGGGGAGAGCTATCATGTACCACTTCTCATTAGTCATAGACATTTATAAACCTTTTACATTTTACAGCGGTTTTGGAAGGCTTTGAAAGCTCATTCTTGCTTAAGGTTTAGCTTTCCTTTTGAAGCAAGGAGGAAGGACCTCTAAAGATAAAAAATAGCAAGGAAGTACATTTGTAGTTCAATCATCCTAGTTTGCATGAAACAAGGAGAGAATGCACACCATGCCTTTTACATACACTCGCAAGGGGTTCATTTTTAATCTAAAATGAAAGATGTAGGTGATTGCAAAGTGTGTGAATGTTTATGTTTCTCAAAGATTGCCAAAGCAGTGCAGAGGTGTATATGCATCCACTAACAATGGTAAATCAAATAGATTTATACATTACAATCACTCAAAAGAAGTGATGAGTTCATTTTAACCTGGCCGAAATGTTAAAGTTACATTGTTCAATTTTAAACCCAAAGTAAAATGATGATGTGAGGGTTCCATTTTAACCAACTTTGAAAATGAGTTTTAATCCCAATTGAAAGTTAGTTGGTCCTAAGATTGTAAGTTTTAAAACCCAATAGAAATTTAGTGGTCTTAAAACATAAACCAAAGAAACATATGATGGGTTATATTTTAAAATTATTCGTATTACGTAGCTTGCAAAGTAGAAAACTAAAGAATTAAAATTTTCAGATTATGTTTTGTTGATTTTTTTTCTATATGTTGTAATGAAATTGTGATTGTTTTCAAAGGCCTTAGCCGGTGGAATTTTGGAGGTTGTATTTGGCAGTGAAGGTGTTTCACAACAACAGCATCCAAACAAAATCTTGATATTCTATCTCTCTCTACGAAGGTAAAGTCTCTATCGATATAAAGATAATAACCCCAAGGTCTCTAATGTCTTTAGGTCTTGACAATGCATAAAAAACAACGTGAAGTGATAAATGCTGTAGAAATCGGTAATCACCAAGGGGCCTTACAAGATGAACAATGCTGGAAGTGTACTTTCATCAGATGCAACAATATGGTGATGCTTTCAGTCCTAAAACTAACCCAGATTCAAAATAAATAGCGAAAGAGATAAGGTTTTTAGAGAGATTCAACTCTAAACTAACTCCTAAGATCAATCACAATAATGATGAATGTTGCAAATGGATAGATCTCCAATAAAACCAATCTCTGCTTCATCAAGGACAAGCCCACAACTCTATAGAAATGGTGCAATCTTCTAAGGAAACTGAATATTTTCATACTATGAATACTCATCCACATACCCAATAACCGACGCAATGTAAACAAGCATCTACCATTGAACTTAGCACAAAATAAGGCCCAGACTAACTTTACACAACAAATTACAATCAACAAATTGCTTTAAGAGTGTGGATTTGAGATCTAGATCAAATCGTTAACATTTTACCATACATTATTGCAAAGAGACTGAGAATCAACATCTAACATTGAGGTGTAAGAATACCATGATTTTTTCAAAGTGCACAAAACTCCCACGAATCAACAATCCAGTTGCATTAGCACATTATGGCAACTGCACCAACAAAATTTCTAGTCTCTCCTCTCTCCCTGCCTATGGCCTAAGGCATAACTTAAAGCTGCGTTAAAACCATCAAATTAATATTTTCTAACCCCTTTTACCAAAGATGAAAGACGCTGACCTTTTTTTATAGAAATTACATTTTGAATCAATGAATTAGGGTTAATTGATCAGTAGGCGCAATTGCGCTAAGGCATCAAAGGTACATTTAATTTGGGAGCTCATGGTACATCATCATCCAATTGCATAAAAGCAGTCACATCATGGAACAATGAGAAAACAATATTATGCCAGCTTGTCATTAATGAAAATTCTGATTGGATGATGAAATAAGTTTCACATGTCTTCTAGAAACTCCTTCCAACTATAGACAGTTTGGGCATGGATTCTTATGCAAGTTCCACTTTTAAAATTTCAATTGAACTCTTCCATATTTCCAGCACAGCATGAATCCATATACAGGGATTGTTTAATATTTATTTGAAATCACGAAAAATAGATATCATCATTAAAGGCAAGCTCACATGTTGAGTAATCCAAATTAAACTTCACCAAGAAATAGAATTTTGGCCTTTACTAAGAGCTTACAATTTTTGAGCTTCCATTTTGGAAATTTTTTCATTTTTGGGAATTTTTTGTTTTCGAATTTTTTTCTCCATCTCAAGAATTTCATTTTCAGGAACATTTTAAAATTTCAAGGAATTTTTTTTTTTCGGAGTTTTGGAAAAGAATTGCATTTGGGAAAAATCATTTTGGAAAATTTCGGGTTCTTGAGGGGGTCTTGGAATTTTCCAAAAATGGAAATTTCAGGATTTTGAGGGGTTCATGGAAATTTTGGGATTTTCCATCAAGGACAAAAATTCTCGAATTCCCTGCAAGGTCAAAATCTCTGAAACCTCAACTTTTTTTCTAGAAGGAATTTTCAAAAAGTTCAAAAAGCAACCCTGCCTAATTTTTCGTCCTCTATCCACGAGTGCAAAAAAGAAAAAAAAATTATTTTTGGAAAATTTTGGGATTTTGAGGGGGTCTTGAAATTTTCCAAAAATGAAAATTTTGGGGATTTTCTTCAGGGACAGAAATCCCCCAATTCCTTGTAGGGTCAAAATCCCCTAAACTCCATAACTTTTTTTCTAGAAGGTATTTTCAACAATTTCAAAAAGCAACCCTACCTAATTTTTCATCCTCTATCCACGGGCTCAAAAAATATTTACATATAACATTGAAAATTCACTTCAAAATCCCCATTTTCAAATTCCAAGTTAAGCAAATTTCTCCTGGAGCCTTAAAATATTGTCCTCATCAAACCCAGTCTAGACGTAATCCCAAAATAACCTCCCAAGAAGAGAAGAACCAAAATTTGACCAAGCCAAGAGGATGAGATACAAAAGAAAAAAGAGGGTCCTTGCCTCTGGGGTGCATGTGCAAAAATTGCACAACAGGTTGAAACTTGCGTCAGTCTCTAAAAATGGGCATGTCATAAGCACGCTTATTTACAGACTAAATTAGTATCCTTGGAGAGCTTTCTGACGGTGCAAACGGATTCAAATTTTTACCACCGAGTAGAAATTTATGACCCCAACAAGTTGAGGTAAATTTTTTCCTAGTTTTTCTCCAAATATGCAAAACCAATTAGTCTAAAAAGAAAAAATGAGAAGTCAGTGACATGTTAGCATTTAGATAAAGTAAAAAAATTAAAGCACATGCTAAAAAAAAGTGGTTAAACTTCTTACCATATTTGGGTATTTTTGCACATGATTGCATCACAATTTTAAATTTGGGTGTTGCTCTGGTGAAGTTGGGCATTGCTCTGCAACAAAAATTGAGAGCACGATAGCATTGGTATTTGGTCGAGCATCGCAACACACAATAGTGTCATGATTTGAAATCTGGGGGCGTCGCAGTTTGAAATTGTGGCATTGTCGTTTTAAATATTTGATACATCTATATTAAATTAGTGCTAGTGCATTTAATTAGTGTTGGTGTTTCAAATTTAGATAGCATCACTATATGGTGACGCTCTTCAAAGGGCATCGTTGTTTATGATTTGAGCATCACTGTATCTTGCAAAACAAACAAAAAATGTAATTTGAGCTAAAAACTAGTTAAATTAACGGTTTTCCCTCCTAGCGCTAGAATGTGAGACGAAGATTTTCAGGGTGGGTCAATTATGCTTGATCCATGATGAATCAAAGCACAATATATCCACTAAACCTCAATCTACCAAACAAGATCATTCAAATTGAAAAGTTAAACTAAGCATTTAGTGAAACTAAAAAATTCTAAACTATGAAAATAGTTAAATTCCTACTCTAACCCATTTGAAACTTATCCTATTTTGGAATTGGTGTCATGTTGATGTGGAATGACACTTTCCCAATCCCGTGATTAGTGAGTCTATTTCAATCAATTCTATGAAAGAGAACTAATGAAACCATTGTGAAAAAATGGATGAAAACCTAGTTTATGCTAAATTAAACATGATGCAAGCTAAGTTAACATGAATTTATGCTAAAATTTATCTAACTATGCAATTGCTAAGCTAATCTAAGTTAATTCTAAGCTAAAAAATGGAAACCCTAATTTATAAACAAACTAAGATGGATGCATGGAAGCCATTAATGGATGTCTTAAGCTATTATGCAACTAAAATGAACTAAAATAAGCTAAAAGTGAGTAAATAATGAGTATGAATGCAATTGAATTCAACAACATAAGTTTGCAATTGAAAGATGGATCCATTTGTCTCCAAATAGTGTTCTATTTATAGGAGAGAAAATGAGAAATGGAGGGTTGAGATTGAAAATATTAATCAATAGTTAAGGATGATGGAGATGAGATGCATGATTCATGGATTATCATGATGAGATTTAATCAAGGGCTCACATTTGCTTCAAAAAACACACTTTTGACCTGCTCACATAGGTCAAAGGTGACTTGTTCAAAAGGTTAAAGGTTAAAACTTGCATTAGAAGCTAAGTGAAAATATCCCTTTTTCAAATGATGGAGGAATAGGAATATTCTTTGGAATATTCATTTGGGTGAGGATACAAGGAATTTTGTATATTAAAATAAATTATTAATTATGAAAAAAGGGGATAAGGAATATTCCATGGGAATATTCCCTTTTTAGGGGAAAATTAGTTTAATTGCTAATTAAATAAGGTTTAATCATGCAATTAGGGGATTAGAAGAGTTAAAGGTGATATTCATTAAATTAAATGATTTAATGAAAGGGAAAGGGATGAGATGGTATTTAATTAATAAGATGACTTAAGGAATTAAATTCAATACTTTTATTTATTTAATTTAATGAGATGGAATGTTAGCTTGAAAGGGGGTGAATTAACTCAATTAAATGAATTAGGTTAATAGATGAAAATGATGCAATTAATTAATTAGCTAGGATAATTTTATTAATTAAGAAAAAAGAGGATGGGATTAAAGAGGAAATGATGTTAGTAAACCTATTTCGAGTGTATGATATCATTCAACACATTTTTCAGTGTCTACAGGATCAACCATAATTCCTTATTCCAAAAGAAATCTCAACTTTTGTGGGTTTTGATTCTATGTGGGTCCTAAAAGGTTGAGGGCTTTGAGGTTTTGTAGGAGTATAAACCAGCTTAGATTTTTGTCAATCTACTAGGAAAGTCCACTGCAAAGACCCACATTGAAATCCCTGCAAATGGAGATTTTTTGAAATCCAAGTGATACTTAGCTCATGAAGAAAAACTGAAAAAGATTTGAGCTCAAAAGGTGTTGTGAACATTGACACTTTGCATGAATTTTGGAATGTTGGAAATAACATTACTTGTGCAAGAATATAAGGCTTGGAAACCCGCAAATAGATTTTCATAGGAAAAGCTTTGCAAAATTATGAATATGCATGTTTTCAACCAATGCAGACTTTTGAGATTTGTGAGTTTTGGGTAATTGCAAGACTATGAGTCTTGTGGTTTTATATGCATTACTTACCCTTTCAATTGTGGGTTGAGGACACTAATAACCCCAGGTGGGAATTACCACAAAGGGTTTTTGTCAATTTTAAGATTTTGCAGGGCATACACAAATACAAGACTTTTCAAGGTCCTGAAATTAAAAAAATTAAAGGGGGCACATGAGATTCATATGACTCAGACCATAAAAAAATGACTCTACATACTCACCCCACACAAACCCTAAATATAAACCCTCAAAAATTGCTAAGGCATAACCATGTACTAACCCTAACTAGTTTGTTCTATGTTTAAAATATTTGAGAACCCTATAATTTTGCTAAAACCCGAATGCACAAAGGCTCTCATGATCTACTAGATTATTTATACCCATGATTTACCCTATGGTCGACATGAGACATAAAAAAATATTTAAACTTGAAACCCTAGGAGAGTATAAAATAAAAGAAATGTTGAGTAAATACATTTTAGCAGAAATTCCATGAACAACCATAATGAAAATTCTACCACCAACCTTAAATCTATGAAGGTTTGGAAATTGCAAGTCACACAATGAGAAAATGATGAGTATGCATAGCTCAAAAAATTACCTTAATCCATCTTATGTATATTACAAATAATCCAAAATACTATCCCAAATGGTTCAGTATGAGATCATTGGGGGGGCAAACTATGCCCCTAAGTGGCAATGAAAATTTAGAAAAATAAGTTACACAACTTGACATAAAAATTTGAATAGGTTATTAACATAATTTGAAAATAATGTAAAAACATAATTTGTAGCAAATTGAATCTAGTTTCTAAGCTACTAGCCCTTTTTTTTTTTTCAAAAGAAATAATAAATCTATTTAGTGATGAAATTTGAGAATTTCAATGATACCATGTTCTTGCTAAAATTCGGGGAAAAAAAACCCGAGGTCATTTGTGGTGCCTAATGGGAGAAAAATAAATATTTTTTAAAATCCTCAATATAAATTAGAGGACATGTAAAGATGTGACCCACATCTTTTTTAATTTTTTTTATCCAAAATGCAAATGTTAGTTATGAATTTTCTAATTAAGGAATTTTTAAAATATTAAAAGGAAACTATTTGTCGACCACCCTAATTTGGTCAAAAATTATATGGTTTTAAGCTACTATAATTTGCTTGTGGAAGCCTGAGTGTATGATGCATCTTTTGGATTCAAAAAGTATTGCTTGTTTAAAAATTTATAAATGTTTTTCAATAGAAAACCTAACATTGAACAGGTCATATATCGTTTAGTCCTAGGAGTTTGCATTTTTAATAATAAAATCATTTAATGATGGGGTAATGCTCCCTTCTTTATTTACAGCAGGGATAAGATTCCTTCAGAAGATAAGGTTTTTCCTTCAGAACTTATCTCCTATCCTAGTTAGTTAGGGTTCACATTGTGGCATTTACATGTTGTTAGATCATGACATAGCAAGCATCATGCATCTTAGGTTTTCTCTTTTTGCCTATATAATTAGGCATTTTGTTCATTTGCAACATATCAATCATATCATCAATATATAATCTCTATTATGCATGCCTAGTTGCAACACTTTCTATGTGGTTGATTATCTTTCCTAGAAAGGGTCCTCCATTGAAGGCTCTAGAGCTTCAGGGATTGTGCATCCATAATCTCAACATGGTATTAGAGCTTGGCCAGTGAAACATCAACCCTCCATCAAGAAAGTTGGTGTGCAAGATTCTTTGTAGGCTTGAAGGTTTCCATTGAAGGCTACTTGACTCCACCCAGGGACCAAGCTGATTTCTGAAGTAGATAGAGTCAGATTTGAGCTCACCATTGTCTTCAGAAGGCATCAAAACCCTAGGATCGCCTGTCTATTCATCAAAATCAGATACATCAACCCATCAGAAGTATTTGGGTTTGCAAAATCATCTGGTACGATCCATACAAATTTGCAGTAAAAAAAATCCATCCCATCAGTTGTCCTCTAAGGATTTTTTTTTTAGTAGCAAAAAGCGAGGGCTTTTATTAAGATTTTATTTTGGCATATTTACAGTTGATTTTTAATTGCTATAAAGCAATATTAAAAACCAACAAAAATATTTTTTGTCGGAAAAATATATATTGAATTTAAAAAAAAAAACTCATAGTCTGCATACAAGCTTTGGTTGGTGCATTTACCATTGGTAGGTAAGTCGTACTCTGATGACACATCTCATCCGAAGGGGCCCTCCATTTCTCATGCGACCAGTGACGCCATCCTCATTGCCGGTTGATTTTACTATCAGTCACAATTCAATTTTTCTAGGGCGCGCAAATTACGTTGCCAGCTTAACGCCACGTGTTGGCTGGCGTTGCGTAGGATTACGCGAATTTTCGTTGCGTTTCATTTTATCATAACTTTTCACCAGGGTATTGAAATTCAGCAAACAAGATACCGTCAGAAAGAGAATTTCGTCTGCTTTCTAGTAGTGACATACATTATGCAAAAATTTTCTCATAGAAAAATATATAGTCAACTAAAGTCAAAACCCTAATTTGGACATAAAGGCTTGTATCTTTGCAACTATTCATTGGATTTCGGTGATTCTAGCGGCATCAGGAATATTTTTCAGAGTTTTTTTCATCAGTCCAGACCCCTTGATCAGTTTCAGCTCTAGGTACTCTTGCATTTATTTTTTCAGTTTGGTGCATTTGTTCAATAACCGAGACATCCTGAAGCTTAGGAAAATATTTTTTGATCTGGGTAGCATCACTTCAGTTGTCCCCTTCCTTCTAGAACTTCACAACTATACAAACATATCAAGCATATCATCAATTAAGTTAACTTAGTGTAATTAAATTAATTATTACACTAGCATAAGTTAACTTAGGTCATATATCATTTAGTCCTAGGTTACATTTTTAATAATGGGGTAATTCCCCCTTGTTTGTAGGGATAAGATTCCTTCTAGAAGATGAGTTGTCATTCTAGAACTTATCTCAACATTTAATAATTTCCTAAATAGGGTTCACATGTTGTCACATGTTAAATCATGACACATGGACAAATCTCATGCATCTTAGGTTTTCTCTTTTGCCTATATATTCAAACATTTTGTACATTTGTAATTAATCTAATCTCATAATGTAGATATAGAATCTCCATTATGCATGCTTAGTTGCAACACTTTTTGTGTGGTTGATTATCTTTCCTGGAAAAGGTCCTCCATTGAAGACTATAGCTTCAAGGACCCTGTGCATCCATAATCTCAACATGGTATCAGAGCTTGTCTAGTGAAACGTCAACCCTCAATCAAGAAAGTTGGTGTGCGAGATTCCTGTAGGCTTGAATGTTTCCATTGAAGGCTACTTGATTCCAACCGAGGACCAAGCTGATTTCTGAAGCAGATAGAGTTAGATCTGATCTCACCATTGTCTTTAGAAGGCCGCGAAACCCTAGGATCACCTTCCCATTCATCAAAATCGGATACATCAACTCGGGAGCTATCAGAGGTATTTAGGTTTACAAAATCAACTAGTATGATCCATACAAATTTGCAATAAAAAAATCCATCTCGTCAGTTGTCCTCTGAGGAAATTTTTTTTTAGTCACAGGATTTTTTTTTCAAAAAAGAATAGGGGCTTTATTTATTTGTTTGGAAAAAAAATCAATTTGTGGGCATTTTTCTATAGTTCGTAGAAAAATCAAAACTTGTGGATTCAACCTGTAATTATTAATCTCTGTTGGCATGTAATATTCTATCAGCATAAGGGTTTGATTTTTCCCATTGGCATCTATATTTTTCCATCGGTTAGCATTGTAGATTATATTATTATGTTGACATTTGCTTTTGATTTTTTAATTGCAATTTTTTTGCAATATTAAAAAATCTTTATATTGTATTTGTTGGCTTGTTTATTCTCAATAGTTTATAGAATATATTTTTTGTTGGTTGCAGAGGGAGGTACTCGTTAGATCATTGATTTGACGAGCTATCACATCTCACCGGGCCCGAGCTCCGTTCGCTGCCCATCCACTGCGGTCTGACCGATCCCGCAGGAGTTCTCCTGCCGAATGTTCATCCTATTCATTGTCGGCGATCTTAACTGGCCCCTGCCAAGTTTCTCTCCCTGATAGCCCTCGGTTCCATTAGAAACCACGGGCTCTTCTCTATCTAAGTAGCGTTGCCCAGACCTACTACCCGATAACTACTCCACCACCACTGTGCCCGGTGGCGTGTTTTTTTTAAATTGCCAACGCGATCCCTAGTCATATCAGCAACCAGGGGCTGATTTTTTTCAGCCCTAGGTGTTGTATTTTTGCACCTAATTAGCCTGCAAGGCACTAATAGGGAAGGTTTTTTCAAATCACCATATCTTCACGCCACGGTTTCAAAAATTGACAAATGAGATACCATCAGAAAGAGAATTTTGTCTAGTTTCTAGTAGTGCAATTCATTCTATATAATTTTTCTCTTAGAAAAATCTATAGTCAACTGAATTCCAAACCCTAATTTGGACATAAAGGCTCGTATCTTCACAACCGTTCATCAGATTTCAGTGATTCTAGCGACATTAGGAAGATTTTTCAAAGTTTTTTCTCATCAGTGTAGACTCCTTGATTAGTTTAAGCTCTAGGTACTCTTGCATTGATTTTTTTAGTTTGGTTCATTTGTTCAATAACTTGGACATTTTGAAGCTTGGGAAAAGATTTTTTGATCTGGGTAGCATCACTTCAGTTGCACATCATCCTTGGAAGTCTTTCTTTGTTATCGAAGATCATTTGTCTTTGTGTTTTTTTGGAGAAAGTTCATTGTGGGGCTTGCATATACTCCTGCTTTGGTTATGTTGCACAAGGGAAACTATTTACAATGGTGGGATGGGATTAGCCACCATCTCCAATCACTTGATTTGTTGCCACATCTATTTGGTATAGTTCCTTGTCCAAGTGAAGGTATTCAAAAAATTTCTTAGAGTTGCAGCAGATACACTATCTTGGAGATCATTTCAATGCAAGTTGACTAGGATGTTTTGAGATCTATTGATCATTGTGATTGTCCTCACATCCTTTGGACTAAGCTTTGGGAGATATATGGAGGATCAGACACTCCACCCTTCCCCGATAGTCAAAATTTAGAATGTCATTCTTCAGATCAGGTAGCCCATGATGATATTATTGTGCAGGAAGTTGATTGCCTTGAATCTTCTGAAGAGGTTGATAAGGTTCCTTCAGGTTCTTCTCCATCAGAGACAGTTGGTATTCCTTCACATTTAGTGATTCCTTGTCCAAATTCATTGATTAAGGCTTCCACTATCATCATTCATTAGGACACCTTCATTTTTCTAGACTTGGCATCACAGGATGGCTTTGTTTTAGGTATCACTGACTTGGCTACTTCTATAGGTTTAGAGGAAATTCTTGAGGGGATATCACTCCTCTATTTAGATCACACTTTGGAAAGTTCTCTTGAGTCTCCTCATCCCTTTGTCTCGACCTTGATTAGGAATCCAGAGACTATCTTGGAGGAACTTGGCTTCTTTTCAGATATTTCATATATGAGACTTCTTCCCTATCATTCCATTTAGGATTTGAGGTTTATTCAGCATCCACCATTGGATTTGTTTCTTCCTAGTGGGAGAATTGTGGTTTGGACACATTTGTTTCTTCAGACTTCTTTCAATGGTTTTGAGGACACTTCATTTAGAGGGGGCTATCAAGTCTGCATCACATTCATCATATCCATCACTTCATCATCTTTGGATATTGTTCAACAGTAGTTTCTGCATCATCTTGGTTTGTCACTCTCTTTATTGATTGTGACATATTCATCTTCAGTGACCGATGACACACTTGAGCAGAGTTCAAAGACATCATCATCATCCATGTTCATCCTTCCTTCAATTCCTATCTAGAATGGGAAGCATCTCTACACTTGCACTTGGTTTTGTTTCTTCCAAAAGGGAGACATGTTGTTTGTCGACATTGGATCATGTTCTATCTTCAAAAACTTACCATTTTTGGAGGTGATCACATCTTCTAGGGGGGCTATATAGTCTCTCTCTATTTCCTCCCTATGGGGGGGCTAATGCATTGTATCCATGTGATAGATGGTGTACTTGGGGGGTATTTGGGAGTCCTCCATCCTTCCCATCCTATCTCACATTTTTTTGCTTTTTCATCTCCTTTTTTGGAGAGGGGTTTTGTTCCCACTGGGTTTTCCCCTTTTCTTTGGTTGTGGTAGATTTTCTGCATCTTCATGTACATGGGTACCTAAGATGGCCTCATAGCTGGGACCCATCATCGATCATCATCTTTGCATAATCATTGAATTTTCCTCCCTAAGTTGAACTTATGGGGGGTTGTTAGTGTAATTAAATTAATTATTAAACTAGCATAGGTTAACTTAGGTCATATATCGTTTAGTCCTAGGTTGCATTTTTAATAATAAATCATGTAATAATGGGGTAATTCCCCCTTCCTTGTTTGTAGGTATAAGATTCCTTCTAGAAGATGAGTTGTCCTTCTAGAACTTATCTCAACATTTAATAATTTCCTAGATAGGGTTCACATGTTGTCACATGTTAGATCATGACACATGACAACATCTCATGCATCTTAGGTTTTCTCTTTTGCATATATATTCAGGAATTTTGTACATTTGTAATTAATCCAATCTCATAATGTAGATCAATATAGAATCTCCATTGTGCATGCCTAGTTGCAACACTTTCTGTGTGGTTGATTATCTTTCCTGGCAAAGGTCCTCCATTGAAGACTACAACTTTAAGGACCCCGTGCATCCATAATCTCAACACCTATCAATTAGGAATTTACACATACTGTACGTATAAAATCAATAATAATTACCTATTAAATTCAAAATAAATCATATCTTATATTGGTAGAATGCTCATGTCAATTTGTTGAATAAACCCTTTTCGTTTCATCGAAATCAAATAAAAAAAATTGTTAGTACGAAGGGTGAAGTTCAAAAAATTCTTGCAACCCCTATAAAAACATTGGGGATGTTGACTTCTTAGGTAGGGTCATCCCCAAACCAAATATCGAAGCAAAATGGACATCTATTAATATCGTATATCCGATAGAAACATATATCTATTACTTACAACTACATAAGGGATATCCATTTACTAAAAGCATAAATATTAATATATAAAAATCATTATATATATTTTATATTAACTTATATATAATTTATTAATATTATAATTATAATAATATTTATATTTAATAAATATTAATATATCTTAATATTAATAGACTAGTAGGGTGTGAGGGAGAGAGAGAGAAGGAGATAGGGATTGGTAGGGTATAGTCTGATGGGGGTTGAGGGTTGAGGGATAGTGTTCAAGGATGAGGGTATAAGGTTAAGTGTATCTAGGGTATAGGGATTGAGGGTATAAGGTATAGGGTGAAGGGTTGAGAATGTATGGTTTAGCATTTATGTATAATGTTGAGGGACAATGTTCAGGGTTTATTGTATAAGTTTGAGGGTATAAGAT
>VDFB02373926.1:0-27930 GCA_007258455.2 Sequoia sempervirens | reverse complement strand
ACAATAAATAAAGAATTTCTCAAAAAATGAGTTGTACCGTGCATAGGTGGGGCCATACAGCTTTGCTTGCAAAAAAAAATTCCTCAAAATTGGCTTTCTCCATTTTCGACGATTTGGTAGTCAATCCTTAGGTTTTGATGTCTTCTAAGTACGATGGTGAGGTCCATTTGGGCTGAAAACGCATTGATTTGATGGCTACCTTTTGGAACCTCTCTAAAAACCTCTTTCTTCAACCCTTCACAAATCTTACATCTGGTGTCCAATTTGGACGAAACAAAAGCCTAATATGACTTTTCTGGTTGTTCTGAACTCAATGGTGAGCTCAGAATGTCTCTAGGAAGCTATGAAATACTTGCAATAAAATGCAATAAAAATGAAACCCCCAAAACTGAGATCTCTATCAAGCGTTTATGATTCTCTGGGTCATCATAGGATGCAAGAGAAGAGCATACTTTTCTTTCAAGAATGGATTGAAGAAACTGTTATCCCATGACTCACAACCAACTCTAATACCATGTTAGATTTGGTTATGAAACCACCCAAAATTAGAATGATTGAAGGAAAGCAAGTAAAGAGATGTGAAAATGAATAAACTTAGCACTCCCTTAGCACTGCACTAGCATTCCATATTCCTAGCCAAAGGGAGGGGTGAGTGTTGCTTATATAGCAAAATAATGGCAGATAATTCCAAGATGAGTAATAATTCCCAAGTTCCCATAATAGGTAGGAGTTTTACCTACTTGGTAAATGCCAGATTACATGGTTATGCCTACTCAAGTAAAAACAAAAAATGGTTATGAGAGGTGGCTAATAAATCTAAAAGAGGGTGTGAGACTTAACTACCCAAAAGTGGGTGTGAGTGAAACATGTGAATGATGGATTTATGCCACATTTCCTCAGCCTAACAATTCTTATATAACCTAAGCAAGTTTAATAATGTGTGTAGGAAAAATAAATATTCCCTAACATAAGGAAAAGAAAAAATCTACACTAACACACTGGTGGATCATCTACTATCAATATCACCTGCCTAGTTTGAATGCACATAACCATGAATATCAAGGGAAATATTGTCTTCAATAAAATTACTATAATAACATAAGGAATACTCTGAGGTACCGCACAAATATTTTAAGACTCTTTCAATTGCATCCCAGTGAACTCTACCATATCTGGTCTAGTACAAACCATAGCATACATCAAAATTTCAACTGCACTCTAGTAAGGCACTCTACTCATCTCTTCCATCTCTAATGGGGATGTTGGACAATCTAAAATAAATAATTGTGTTCCAATTGAAAAAGAAACACACAATGATCTGCAATCATGCATATTAAACCTCTATAAAATTAAATTGGCATACTTACTTTGACCAAGACATAGCTTTCTATTCTCTCTATCCCTCCTAATTTCCATCCCAATAATGTGCCTAGCTACACCAAGATATTTCATTCCAAATTTAGCAACAAGTTGAGATTTCAGCTCTAGAATCATACCTTTCCCTTTTCTAATAAATAACATATCATCAACATATAATGCAATAAACAAGAAACAATCACCATCAATTTTATAATAAACACAATGATTTGATTTAGAACGCTTAAATCTCAGACTCAAAATATATGTATCAAATTTTTGGTACCACATCCTAGGACTAGATGTTTTAGGCCAAACAAATATTTCTTCAATTTGCAAACCAATTTACTTTTACCTTTCACCACATAGTGCTTTGGTTGTGTCATATAAATATCCTCCTCCAAGTCACCATGAAGGAAAGTAGTTTTCAAGCAGCAGCAACAGAAAGTAAAAATTAATGGATGTCATTTTTGCAATAGGAGAAAATATCTCACTATAATTTCACCCTCAACGTGAGAGTAACCTTTCGCAACCAACCTTGCTTTGTACTTCTCAATACCTACATCTGAACCAATTTTGTTCTTGAACACCCATTTGTAACCAACAAGTTTTCGTTCTTCAAAAAATGGTACAAGATCTCATGTATCATTCTTTTTCAAAGATTTCATTTCTTCATCCATAGAAATATTCTATGTTTCTAATCATTCATACCTAATGCCTCTTCTACCGATCTGGGTTCATCCATGTTAGTATTCAAAGAAAAAATACATCTCCAATCATCAAGTGAATACCTTTTAGGTGGTTGTTTATGCCTTGTAGACCTACTAATAGGTTGAGTTGGATGTTCTTCCTCCTCTTCTAAAGATTCAGAGCTAGATGAGCTATCCTCAAATTCTTGTTTATCAATGGGCCTCGATTCCACTTTCTTAGGTGTTGAAAGAAATTGAATCACATCTTCCTGTTTGCTTTGTTTTGGCTGCAATGTAGAAAAATAAGGCTTATTTTCTCTCAAAATAACACTTCTACTATATATTACCGTATGTGCAATAGGATCCCAAAGCTTGCATCCTTTCACACCATAACTATATTCAATGAAGATGCATTTCACAACCTTGTTCTCTAACTGTGTTCACTTCTCCTTTGGCACATGTGCATATGCCTTGCAACCAAAAACTCTAAGATTTTTTAATGAATGCTTTCGACCCGAACATGCCTTTATAGGTGTCTTATCGACAAGAATTGATGTAGGAGGCTTGTTAATCAAGTAACAAGCAAAGGCAACAGCTTCAGCCCAAAACCTTTGTTCTAGACTAGCACCACTCAACATACTCCTAGTAGCCTTCTCCATTAGTGTCATGTCCATTCTTTCTGCAAATTCATTATGTTGTGGAGAATATGGAGTTGTCTTTTGTCTATGAATACCACAATATTTACATAATCTATCAAAATCATTAGAGAAAAATTCACTGCCATTATCAGTCCTCAAACATTTTATTTTATTTCCAATCTGCAACTCAACCATTGCTTTAAATTCTTTAAATTGACTGAAAACTTTAGATTTATTCTTTAAAAAGTATACCCATGTCCTACTATAATCATCAATAAATAAAACATAATATGTGTATTTTCAAATTAGAGGAACATCTATAGTACCAAACACATCAAAATGAATAAGATCCAATACACCACAAAATTTATGAGAACTCAAGTAAAACTGAACATGGTATTGTTTTCCATAAATGAAATGCTCACATAAATCAAATTCAAGATTACAATCAGACAAACCTTCAACAAGGTTTTTATTTTTCAAGGTCCTTAAACCCTTTTCTCCAATGTGGCCAAGTCCCTGGTGCCATAACATAGTTTTCTCTACGGGTAACTTTGATTCAGAATATAAAGCACCCTTGGGTACCCAAAAGCCATGACCATTTGTTGAAGATGAAACCCTTACCTCTTCCATAGACTTTCTTTTCATAAAAGTACTATTGCACTCAACAATGTATGCATCCAGCTTATACAATGTGCCATATCTGAAACCTTTAGCAATCACCATAACACCTCTAACCATCTTGCATCTTGCATCAAAAAATACTAGTTGCACAGCTGCATCTATTAGTTTGCTCACATAAAACAAATTTCATGTTAATCTAGGGATATGCAATACACCATTAATCCTTTTTATTCTACCACTAGGAAACCTGATTCTAACTTTACCATGGCCAACAATATTTAAATAAGAATCATCACCCAAGTACACCTTACCTCCATCAAGGTGTCTTGAAGGGTCCCTTTGCTATGTCTTTCAATTGAAGCATTCCTTTGAATGGGCCCCTTGGTGTCTTGAAGGGTTCTCGGTCGAAGGGACCCCCTTTGAAAGCCTTCTTCTCAAAAAGAATTCTCAAGTGTTGCAATATCTAATATTTGGCACCAATGCGTCTAGCTTGGGGGCAACCCAACTAGACCTATCTTATATCTTCACATCTAGCTTGGGGGAACCTAACTAGACCTATCCTTTCTATGACTATCCTGCAACGTACCTTGCAATAGCCACAAGTTTATCTAATCATTCTTGCTTTGCAAGACCAAGAACTTGTAGAGCTCCTTCACACCAAGCTTTCCTTACAGGATTGAGCACCTATAAGGGCCCTTCACATCAAACTCTTCAGGACCAAACACCTATGGAGTCCTTTCATGTTGAGCCCCACATGACCCAGAACCTATGGTGCTCCCTTCGCAAGACTGAGAACCTGTGAAGCTCTTCATGTAGGACTGAGAACCTACAAGACCTTTGTTCAACTTCTGCGGGACAACCCGTGGAGCCAATTTTACAAGATCAAGAGCCTACAGAGCTTTTGTTCAATTTTCGTAGGATTGAGTACCTATGGAGCCATCTCTTTTCTCTTCTCAATTGTATATATCGAATCAAAGACTTGCATCTTCTTCATCCTAAGTATATACTTCTTTTTCTCTTTGACATTATTTGCTTCCCTATCTTTTATATGTATTCTTCTATTGAAGCAATCAATCCTCACATTCTTCTCTCCATTTAAGAATTCTTCTATGTGTTATTTCTTAATTTGGGGACGACGCATAGTACTAAGACAACCTTCTACATCAAAGCCTCTTTCACTTTGCTCACTCAAATCCTTTGGTATGTGCCTGTGTATGTGTTTTCCCATGATGTAATGGATTTTTTATATTTTAACATTGTTGTCTAGTGCAAATATTTCTTGTCTAATGCATTTTTTTTGTAGGTCTTTAGCCTGGGGGCATGCTTCCTTGGTTCAAAGAGCTATCTGCTTCCTCTACAATATCCTTTTGTTATCATCATGTTATTTATTTTTAGTAGATTTCATTTAGTGTGCATATTAGTGTAGGTTCATATGCCCGCTAAAGTGGGGGAAAAATGTAATATTGTAAAATTGCACCCCTTGCAATTTCAGATACATTTTTGTATTCACTATAGTGTCCACTCCCTTAGCATTTGTGTAGGCTTATTTTAGCCACTACATCAACCTTTTCCCCTCTCAAGATGTTCAGAACCTCTTTTCAGTAACTACCTTCGCATGTCATCTTTGTGTCAAACCTTGTGTTTTTCTCGTTCTTTTCATTTTGTAGCGTGTCTAGACACTAGTGCGTTGCATGGACGTTCACGTGCCATGCTAGCATCCCATGACATTTTGACGTTCAAACAAGCGTTTTCGAGTGCCTTGCCACTTGTCAACTACTTTTGTTAGTGGTAACAACCTAGGACGCCTCATAACGGCTTAGGAAGCTCCTTTTCCCTCCTATTCTCTCTTTAAAAGCTATCTTTTTAATCCATTTGGCCTTCTTCTTAGTCTTTCTCTATTGAAGACACTCTCTTCTCTCTTCTCTCTTGCTTGCACAGCTCTTTACAACTTGCCACAATAACACTCACATTCTTATAGCGCTCCATACTTCTCTCTTGGCTCTCACAATTATCTTTGTCTCTCTGACTTCTTTAAGCCTTGCAAGTGATATCTTGCTTATCTTGTATCTTTGAGCATCTTGGGATTTCTCACTTCCCCTATCTATTACATCTCTATCTCATGATACAGGTTCTCCTCCTTGAGTGGGGTTTGCTTTTATCACTCTTGCATTCATTTCATTTCTACTTATTATTTCTCTCTATCTATTTGGTTTTCTATGGAGGTGGGAACACTGAAACAGTGGTTTGACTGAGGCAAGCCCCTAAACAGCCTTAACATTTTTCCCTTGGTCTTATGTGTATAGGTATTGAAGGCATTTATTTACTAGAGGCTTTGTTACTTGGGTTGTGAGAATTTTCTATCCCTTATTCTCTTGCTTTATCATTCACATTTTACTTAGTTTACTTTACTTCAACTTTGGTTCTTTGTTACTTTCTTGCATTTCAAGATTTCTTTGCAGTCAGAGTAGAAGTAGTCACTCCATTATTTTATGCGATATTCTCAGTTTTTAGTCCATACGAGACACTAGCATGTCGCATTGGCCTCCATATTTTGCGCTAACATCCTTGGTCGAAAACTTGATAGTTGGTCTGGAAAACCTCTGTTATCTATTCTCTCTTATTCTAAAACTCTCACCTTTTTACCCTATCACTTGAGCATTATTCCTTGAGGTAGTTTAGGGTAGTTCGTTCCCTGGGACTATCTTGAAAATAAAGAGACTCATGAGTAGTGAATCCCCCTTCTCTACAACCATATTGGTCTTTCTTACCTCATCCCCTTTGCCTACAACCACATGTTCCCACAACCCTCTTCTCTCTCTTTTTAGTGTGGTCTTATTCTGCAACTAGTCATTTTTTATTCTCTTTAGCTCTCTAATATCCTAATGATGGTTCATGAAGTGTGATCCAAAATGTTGATGAAAAAACTTACACACAATCTAATTGAGAAACAACATTTACCAACATAAAATGCATCCCCTAATGATTGGTACTCAAGCAAATAATTTAATTAACTCTTTGCATCATTCTACTATCCCCTATTACCTTCCAAAATTTCCTCTCTATTTAGAAAAGTAGTCATTAATGTTCTTGTTGCTAATCCAATAACCATTCTAGTGTTGTTAGTTTGGTTGTTTGTAGGATTACTCACTTCCTCATTGTTATTTTGAACAGCCTTGGCCATATTCATATTTTGTAATATTTGTGTCAATAAATTGGTCAACTATTATTGTCCCTAAGCAAGACCATTATCTTCTCCATGATATTTCATTTAATCCTTCTTTCCCCATCTACCATAATGTCTTCTACCTCAAAATTTGCAAAAGGAGATATTTTTATAGATTTTCTAAAAAATATACTATCCTCTTTTGAGATTCCCTTGATAATACTTGTTAACACTTTCACTAGGTTGCATATGAAATATTTCTATTCAATTTGTTCAACTCCCAACAGGTTGGTGAGAAAACTAGCTTTGATAACACTATAAAGCTCCAAAAAAATCTTTTGAATTTTGACAAATGTTTGGCAAAATACTAATGTAATGACAATGAATGAAATCTAAATAAATTTTATATTTCCTTCCAAGCATACGTAATCATTCATAAAATCTTGAAATTATGCATGCATATGATAAAGAATAGGACTAAAAACAATTAAATGTCTTTTCTCTTAATTGGATGGGATGATATACAATCAATTTGGTAATAATATTGAAAGATGAAATATAATGTATATACATTAGATATGCACATTTAGAGCTCAAAAATGGCTCAATAATCATTGAGTAATCATTGAATGAACTATTGTGAGTTATCTATTAATTATGGGACTACTAACATAGGTTGGAAATGTAGCTAGGGTAATTCTAGACACTCCTTCGATAGTTCAAACTGATATCATAGCCCATTAAACCCTTGTGAATCATTTAAATCTACACTTTGTTGACGTAACAATTAGCACCTCTGGAGTGTGAGTTGGTATGAACAACTATGCACAGTGCGTATTGACTGCTCTTCAAATTAGGAGGGGAAGCTCCCACGTATGTTGATTTGTGTGAAAAAGTAAAGAAATCTAACTCCTATCTTATTACTCGGCTAGAAGCACAAGGTTAAGAAAACCAAGAATGTTGCAACTAAGGATTTTCTGGTTTCGCAGATCATTAACTACAACTAAACTAAAAAGCTTTAATCTATCCAATCTCCTCAAGAAAACAGAGCATGAGGAAAAAGGAGCAGGAATGTCTTTACGATAAACTCCACAACATGATTTCTAAGGAGGAGGGACCCCTATCCGAGGCATAGGCTAAAATAAAGTCTATTAGGCACAACACTTAAAACGATAATTCTTCTTTCCAAATTTCCGAGGAGGAACCCCTATCTGAGGCATAGATTGAAAGAACAACTATTAAACATAAGATAGCCAACTAGGACAGCAAATTGCATTGGCAAGACACGCATTTAATAAACGATTAAACTAGCCACTCCATTTAACTAAGATGAACAAATACCATAACAATAACATTCAAGCAAGGTGGTGCAACCATTTATTATCACAGTAAAAGCTCGTGAACAGATATAGAACAACAATATTTCAGGAAAGGTGGTGCAGCATATATTACTATTGCATGCAAAAGTTAATTATAAATGAGCAAAGAGCTCTTATTTATAGACATTAAAGGTGTAGGGAACCCTAAAATCACCTTGAGTCAACTACAGTCTTGCAAGCATGCAAGATTTTATTGCTAAACCCTAATAAAGGAAACTATGCAGTTAACTAGAAAACTACCATCAGTTAACCAAAACAAGCCTAATCTAAATGGACATGTGCAAGCATACACATCCTTATTGAAATGAAAACTCCAACTGTACATAGATGATTCCAAAATAGACATTGCATGAAAGGTGGAACAAGTCAACTCGGAAAGAAGCATCAAGTTAACCGATGTGTCTAATGTTTATCCTAAAAGGTGGGATCTTGAGTTCACTGGTTGTGATCTCGAGCAAGTAACCCCTCCACGAGGTTATTGACTGCATCACCATCTGGAGCACTGATACTTTTTCATAGCACAATGTGTCTTCGCAGCATCTCCTCACCACCTGTGATATGGCTTTGAGGTTCTCCTCTACTCTTAACTACCTCATCAAATAACGTTGACATGACTGTAAGTTGATCTAACTTATAGCCAACAAAACCCCCACTGAAAATACCATGGATGAGCACCTACAACTGTAACTGAACATCAATAAGCTCGACGTACTCACCACCCTCACACTGATACTGGCAAGGAACTCGAGATATGAAAGTTCTCACATACCGAAGTGCACTAGTCATGTGTTCTTTGCTCTCAGCCAACTCTGAAGCCATTGTATCTTGTATTTTTGCCTTGAAGATCAACTGTGTCCTCCAAGTAAAAATAGCTTCTTTATCTTCTTCATCAGTGACTGAGTCGTATGCCATCCTCAAGTGAGAGATCATGATTTCATCTCTAGGTTTGTCAATTGCCAAGTCTCGCTCCTCATCCTGGATGCGTAGACGAAGTTTGCGGGTGTTGTACCTCAATTGATATAACTTTGTGAGTACAAAACGACCCCTGGTGACAAACTCCTCTTCCCAATCTACCAAGCACTTCACGTATACAACCAACTGATTAAGTTGATTCTGCTCTGTTGGAAGCTCTAGCATCTATGGGAGTGAAGCGATGACATTTTTCGTTTTATGCACAAGGTTAGAGATATACTGACGAAGCTGTTGGATCTCAGCCTTGAGGGTTGCCTTATCTTCTCTGTCTTTTATCACCCTATCCTTTATGCTATCTGTTGCAACCTAAAGGAAATCAACCTCTATCTGGCATGTACTTCTACCAAGGTTGACCTTTATCACATCGAAGTCTTCAACTTCTATCTCATTCAAGATCTTACCCTCTGGAGGTGTTGCGGTTTCTATGATGATCTCCTTGTCAGTGTTTCTCTCAACATGAACCTAATTCTTGATTCTTCTATCTAGCACATCCTAGTAGACATGATCAAAATATGAATGATCAAGAATGTAAGATGGTTGCCTCCTCTTACTACCCAACTAATTCTCAAGCCAAGACGAGTTTCGACTAATCCCACTGGAAGGGTATGTGCTAGTCATAGGATGCTCTGATGAGTGTGAATGTGTAGAGGTATCACTACGTGGTAGCGAGTCTAGATCCAAATCAATATGAATTGGAACTAGAGATTGTTGTGGTGTAGGTGATGGCATGGGAGGTTGAACCTCGAGCTCTGGCAAGCTCCAAACTATATTCTTGACTGGCTCCACATGCATTTATGTAACAAGTGCCTTCCCTTTTGAATTGTTAGGCGCTTTGTTCTTTTTACAAGGGTTACTCCTTTTCTTTTCTTTTGGTTTTGACGAGGATGGCAGTGAAACATCCACCGGTGGCGGCTCTGTACTTGGCATGACTTCCCTCCTTGTCTTCTTGCTATCAAGGTAGAGTATGTTGCTCTGAATGACTCTACTTGATCTCTCTTTCACAGATGAGTATTCTTTGGAAAACCAATGGACAGCTGGAAGTGGCTGTGTATCAACCTATTCTCTAAAGTATTGAGGAAGTACATCCCCATCATCATCTAACAATCCTCCCACATCCTCTGACATGAAAACAGAAATCTATGAGAGGGAGAACCTGTTGTAGTTATGTTGGCGCACCTCAAAATCATCCTCGCAGTTAACCCAATAATCCTCCATAGTAGGCTTGTGGTAAGGGCAACTGCCAAGGCGTGTTGAGTAATAACCCTAAGGGTCATATGTGCGTGCATCAACAAGGTATTCGAGATTAAACTTTTCTAACTCCTGTCCTACATCCTTGCCATCAACTGTTGTCCTGCACCAGTAGATTCCCATTTGCATTGGAAAGTTGGCAGCTGGCTTACGCTTGTGGCACAAATGTAAATGAACATCATATAATTGTCTCAAGAACTCCATGAAAACCGTCCTATCTGAAGGATAGCAAGGTAGCATAGCTAGATTTCTTGAATATATGTAGACGCGGATGTAAGTGTAGGTAGGGAACTGAATGAACCAATCTGCCCATTCTACCATTGCTGCTCTGGCAACCGCTGAGATACGAACATGCAATTCTCGGTCTAGATTCCTCACTGTATACATCAAGGAAGATTCTTGCACACGCTTGAAATGTCGCTCAGACTTTGTGAACTCAAGTTGGTCATAGTATTGATAAATTATATGTACACTAAGAATCCCCACAGTGTTTAATCCTCTAAACTGACCTTGATAGGCAATCAAGTATACAAGATACGAACACATATGAAATTGGTGGACAACTAGGAAACCAGTAATTTGCTTGTGGAGAACGTCACTGATTAGAGATGCCCAGTCATAATGCTCCCACCTAGAGATGATTTGAGCAATGATGTAGTACATCCAAGGCTGGAATTTATTAGCATCTACATGACCGGAAACACGATTGAGAAGAGTGATAAAATCAATTTACTCATCCTTGTATCAGACCCACAATGTTTGGCACTTCTAGATTTATTTTACTTTAACCGCCATTTTGTTCTAACACACGCCCTTATCGGCATCAATGCCATTTCACACTCCATCCATGTTATCGACCAAATCTGTTCGACATGTTGAGAATTACCAAAACACCTTCAACATCCTTTGATAGTTTTAGATCTGATTTGAATGTCAAATATTATTGAACACTAATTCACCCCCCCTCTTAGTGTTCCTAGTGTCCAAAAATTAGTATGAGAGTGGGTTCCTCTTCTAGAATTTAATAGCTTGAGGTGGATCTTGAATTACAATGGACATTGGTCATCTTAAAAAACAACTTATGGTGGCACTTGATGATCTTGATCAATCCAAAGCAGAGGCCATGGAACTAAAAGCAAATCTTGTGGCTGCTAAAAAATTCATTCAATCACTAAAGGATAAAATAAATGAGTCAAGGGAAAAGAGGAAGGAACTATGTGATCAATTGAAGCAAAAAGAAAGTATAGGTTTGAATGATGTCCATGTGAATCAAACCCTAAGGGAAATAATGTGTGTACTGCATTCTGAAAAAACTCACCTTTTGACTATAAACTCGACTATTTTGACAACTTTCTCCATAAAGCTAAAATGTCACCTGATGAGGCTAAAAATACCTTGTCCGAGGGCAATTTTCGCCAAAAATTATGAGAGGTGGGTTTCGTGCAGAAAATGATTCTAAGACAACCCATAGTGTCAAAATTGCGAAAAAGCACCATTGAGCTTGACATGCAAAAGTTTTTCCAAAAAAAGCAACTAAGGGCAGTGGGGGCTAGGAGGGGCAATCTTTCCGAGAAAATATGAAATATGGTTTTGTCCAAAAGATGATTCTAAGACAACCCACAACATCAGATTTGAAAAATATCAACTTCTACTCCACCATGCAAAGGAATTTCAATTGAGAAAATCAAAGCTTTGAGAATTGAAGCTCTAGAACAAATTTTCCTGAAAAATTCTAACACGTGGGTTTTATAGAGGAAATCGTGCACAACCAACCCAGATGATCAGATTTGTCGAAAGTCGTTGAATCTTGGACAAGCGAAGAAAACCTAAGACGAGAATAGAAGAATTTAAGATAGAAGATAGAAGTTTTTATGCTCTACTTCTGCTAAAAATGTCATCTTGTCTGAAGTCTGTCGATTAATTTGGACTTGTACCTGCAAGGAAATCTGAAAAATAATATCTAAAGTGCCTTTGAATGTTGATTGCTAAAGAAATTTGCCTGCTCAAGGAAGAAATTCACTTTCTCTTCAATTGTTCTGAGAGAAAAAGGACATCATCTTGAATAAATAGAGAAATTTGTAGCTTAAAGGCACCAACTACAAGAATAAACCCTAATTTCAAAAGAAATTATTTGATTGGACCCACTTTGTTCAACAAAAACTAACTCGGAGTCCCAAAATATTGAAAATATTAAAATATTTAGTCTCCCTTCTCATGTGAATTTGCAAATTAATATTAAAAAGGCACCAATATTAAAATATTGAGAAAAATCGCGCCATTAAAGCTAGCATGCTAGAGCTGAAAATTTAATATTATTTTACTGAGTTAACTGAAATCTCTCCAACTGGGTTTGCTTAGAATATTTTATTGATTCTGAAAAGTCTAAATTTGACTCTCCAGGCATCCCCTAGCAAAAGTTGAGATTTTTAGCTAACTTCCTATTTTGTAGCTTGTTGAAAACATCACGGTTGCCTTTGTTGAGCTATGATTTATGAATGCCTGATTGATGCTGAAGCTGAGCTGAGACATCCACTGTGAAGCCAAAATCACTAAGATGAAATGTCTGTTAGAAGTTGCAAGTGCTAAAAACCATGTTTGATGCCTCAAAATATAGGTCTCCAGACTTAGCCATTTCTTTGTTTTGCCATCTCATGCTTCAATCTGCTGCTACCGGTAAACGACACTCGTCGACTGGATGAGAATCCATTGTGTAGCTAGAAGAATTCCGCAAACAATGACTGTATGTAAGGCATATGAAAGTTGAGTTAAGGACCCCAAAAGCAAGGGCACCCCTAGCCTGCAAAAGCGCAATTACCATTTTGAAAATGATTTTGCAACTTGCAACTCACGCGAATGCTCTACTTTGACTCTTGACACCGGGAGCTGGATTGCTTTGATGCACAAATCATTGATCTCATTGCAAAGCTGGAACTTGGAAGAGATGTCCCTAGAAGTGACAAAGTGAGAAAAATGTTTCTAAGACTTCCAGGAGAAGGGCGCCTTTTTCAAGGTAGTATGTAATTTCCATAGTCATTTTTCTATCTGCTTACATTCTTCAGTATTCTCCACTGATCCTTCATTCACGGACGTTTGACAAACCCTGAGGGTTGACAATTGGATTCACTAAATAGCCAAAAAGATTTCGCACAAGTCTCGTGAAGACAACGGCTGCGAAAAACCCCATCTAGCTAGCCAAAAGACTAGGCACCCCTGGCCTATAGAGGTACAGGTTGATATTTTCACATTTATCCACCCTCTATTTACTGTCATGATCTCTCAGCACATATAACGATCTCGTGAACCAATGCATCGCAGAGCTGGGCTGAATCAGAAGAGATTCCTCGGAAACGGAAGCTGCAAATTCAATCATCTGAGGGGTCTAATTCAAGGGCACCCCTAAGCTATAGGAGCACAGAAACTACAATTTGGCCTACCTTTGTGGTGTGCAAACTCTTTGTACATTTGGCTTCCACCTTCAATTGTCGAAGTTCTGCAACTCAGATGATCTCGCTTGATAGCTTGTTAGAAAGTTGATTGAATTCCGAAGAGATTGAATATATCTACAACTAGAAATAAATAAATTTGAGCCTCCAAATTGAAGGGCGCCCTTGAGCTACAGGGGTGCAAATTTGCTCTGGACTTGATGATTCCTCCATTTCGCGGTCTTGTGAACACCGTGTCAACTGCTAAATTAACCACATAGAAGCATTACTATTGTTGACGCATGTATGTGACTGTATTTCACCACTTTCACATGTACGGGCACTATAAAGTTGATTTGCACATTGATTGCGCAAGTGTCTCCCATGTTACAAAGTGAAGTGTTTCCAAACTTAGAATATATTTTATATTTTTCGCCATTTGAAAATCCCCTTCGCCTTGAAGCATCTTTCATCATAGAATGTTTTGCCTTGAGTTTTAGGCTTAGATTTTGACACTTGGTACTGGCCAACTACCATTGACGATCTCGAAGATCCTAACTTTTCTCCTAAAAAAGTGAAAGCTACCCACCAAGCTTAAACTGACTTTTAACTGAAACTGACTCCACCACTATGATCAAGATGTGAAATAAGCCAATCAAAATTAATTTCAATAAATTCTGACAAGTTTCAATTTTTAGGATTTTGCGACATGAAACAGGGGTGCAAAAACCCTAATTTTTATTTTTTTCCAAATTTCACCAATATCTCTTTGACATCAAACTAACTCAAAATCCATACTTGACTTGCCCAAAAACTGTATTTTGACATCATTTTAACAAGGTTTAGACTCTTTTAAGCAAAATGCCTTAATGAAGTAAAAAAATTGGTTTGGGTACATTACACCTTATGCATAGTAACCTCCTTCTACAACACATCCCCCTTATTCCTTCTCATAATGTCATTGCCCACTCCAAAAACAAAGAAACGTGTATCTATATACAATAGCTAGGAAGTTAGGGTCTTAAACCCTTGGATGCATCAACTCCTTCAAACTCCTTTCCTATTTCCTCGTGTCGCTATCTCTCCCTATACGGCTTGCAAGACCAACTAAAATTAAACATAATTTTCCTTAAACCTTTAATAGACTCTACACACCTTGATTGCCAATATGTACAACTTAGGCCTCTTCTTTGAAAGATTTTTGACAAAATAAATTTAGAGAGAGTTGATATGGCCACTTGAAAAGACTTCAATCACAATGATCAAGATGGCTTTCTCATCTATTCCATTTCTATTTCTCAATATTTGTACCTTGAAAGCACAAATATATGCCATTTTTCACCGTGATGATTTAACATAACATAATTTTTACTTGGATACATAGCTCCTCAAAAGCCTCCAAAATGTATCTTTGATAGCAACCCAAAAATCTTGAAAATGCTTAATAGGAAATCCATCTTGACTAGGGGTTTTATTTTTTCCATCATAGCTACCACCTTCTCCAACTTCTTCCATGGAAATGGGACAATTAAAAAAGGAGCTATCTTGAGGGGTGATGATTTTAAGAATACAATTCAACCTGATGTGTCTACTATTAGCAAAAAAAATCAATAGGGCTTTTAACAACTCCCAAAAGTGAGAAACATCTTGTTATTAGATATCATGAACCTATTCAAATCTTGGACCCATCCTCTCTTTAGTTTTCATTAAAGGGATTAGAATGTTCTTAAGCCTTAACAAAGTGATTCATGTCGCTTGCGCCCATATAATATAAGATTTTTTTCACCACATGAATTCCTTCTAAAGCTCATCTTTTTCTAATTCATTCTAGAGTTTAGCTCCTTTATGATCCTCACCTAAGCCCTAATCCTATTTACAACTTTGGGTCTCTACCAACATAAACACAATATGTATTTTCCTTTGCATAATATTACCTCACAAAAATATATTCCATTCTTTTAATATAGTCATTCCGTGAAGAAGTTTACCTTCTGACTACCATAATCTTATCTTCCAAGTCATCTTCTTCAAATCTAAACGAGATATTTCAAGGCTTAAGGCATGCTTCCCAATGCAAAGCAAAAAGACAATGATCTATACCCACCTTTTTCAAGATGGAAAAAGCAAGCCTAAGATGCTAAGAAGACCTTGGTTCATTAACCAAAATCCTATCCAAATGTTTCCAAATGAAGGCATCCCCAATTCTTCAATTCTTCCAAGCATAAGAGCCATTATTTAGAAGGGTCCCCATTATTTGTCCATTAACTAAATATGATCAAGTTGTTGTTTAAGAACGGTGTTATCCATTAACTAAATGTTGAATCTTTTTCATTAAAGGGTAGCATTGCATTGAAGTCACCTCCAATTATCCAAGGATAATCTTAGAGATAAGCCCCTCCATGAACTTGCAAATTATCCCAAAATTTAATCTTTCCTTTAGGATCTTGGTGTGCATAATAATTAGTTATCAAGACACTCAAATTGTTGGTTGTGAGAACCCCTTCTAAAGAGGGGTCACCATTGCAACTTTTTTACATGGAGAAAAATATTTGAAATCCCAAGCACAAGACTATCAAATAGACAATGGGCTATATTAGTACCATCTACCAATACTACAACCAAAATCTTAAACAAATTCTTTGGGAAGCTTAGTTTCACAAATTAGCATTCATTTTTTCTAACATTTTGTATGTCTCATGCTAAGTCTTCTCACATTCCATGAAATAATCATGATCAAGACAAGGGAGGTATGGATCTAGTTGATTGATAAGACCTAGAGCCAATAGGTGTTCTCCCAAATGTTTGGTCATATCATGGTCATCCTATGACCCCTTTGGTGCTTCTAGCCTACCTAGCCTACCTTGTTTTTTCTACTCAAATTTATTTAATATCCAAACCCTGAGTTGAAGGCTACTTTTTTTCTTTAAATTTTTTTCTTTTAAAGTTATCTTTAGGTTCAAATAGATATTTTTTCTTGTTTGTAAAATAACATAAGTTTCAAGCACACGTTCATCTTTTCAAAGACAACGTAATTCTCCTCAATATTCATCTTTTCAAAGACAACGTAAGTCTCCTCAATATTCAAGAGTTCAAGAGTCAACTTCAAGAGTTCAAGAGTTATTAGGGATTGAAAGGGCCTTCTAGGTAGAAATAGCAAACTTACTTTATGCCAAAGTGGCATGCTAGACATTAGCTATAGCAATAGACATATCTAGAATCTCCTCATAAATCCAGGAAAGTTTAATGTCTTGTACTATACAATCCTACTTATTAAAAAATAGCATTCTTCAATTTTTCTAAACTTTTTTGTACATACATAATTCCATTCCCTTAATTTGCTACCATCCATTTTTTTTCATTGTGGTCATCTTGAATTCTGGTGGGAATTTCTCCAATAATAGAAAACTTATTTTACTTTTATTACAAACTCCAAGATTCCAAATGAACCAAACCATACCTTTCTTACAACCCTTTATGACACCAACATTAGGAGGATCAAATTTAAGTCCTTTATTACCTTGTTGAATGTGTATCATTTTTGTCACTATGTGCCACACTCTCAAAGTATCATTAGATTTAAGCTAAGGCCAATCACAAAAAGATGTCCATACTAGTGACATTCCCTACATGCAAAAGAGATAGCTTCATAATCCAAGGTTTGATGCCAAAGAAAATCCCCTTTCTACATATTAAGAGTTTCGGACAAGGATTTAATTAAATCAAGATCAACACATTCAAAAGTAACAACAATTTTTTTCCCAAGGTACCCTTTGAAGTGTCTAAATAAAAACTCAATAATAAGTCACCTAAAACTTTTAAGGATTCATCTTTCCAAAAAAGACTAGGACAAGGCAAAGAGATGAATTGAAACCAAAACCTTGGAAAGTAGATCCTTTGTTGGTGTGACGTTCAAATGCCAAAGTTTCTAGGAAAAACCTCCATGTTTAAAGAAATAGTGGTGATTAATTCTTTACAATGCAGTTCAAATTACAAATTGGAAACTATAACATTACATGTCAAGTTAAATTCCAACAAACAAGGTTTCATGAAAAGACCTTTATGTTTACAAAAATAGTGGTAATTAATACTTTACAAAAGGGCTTTAACAACATTGGAAACTAAAACATTACATATAGATGAGGCAAAGGAGATTGGAGCAAAATTGGGTAGATATGCTATCAACAATGCAAACAAGCTTTGAACTCTTACCACAAATCTTTTGACCACTACTAGAGTTGAACAAGCTCCTATTACCACATTTTATAGTCACATACAATGCTAGAAAGGTTTGGAGTAACATTTGAATTATAAGCCTCCTCAACCTATTTTAAGGCATTAGTATTTACCCTAACAACAAATTTCATGTCTTTTTGGTAATTTTGGTATTTGTAGTTGGGACACTTGTCATTTGTATTTTTAGGTTGTTTTTTACTTTTGGTTTTTGTGGTAAGTAAGAAGAGCTCAAGAAAGGAAAAGAGAAGCATAGAAGCATTATGGCAAATCATCACCTCAAGATGATTTTTGCCAAATGAGAATACAAGGCTAGAGTTTGTTAAGTGAGTGCTAGCTAAAATGGGCCTAGAAGTAGGGCAAAGATATAATGTTGTCATAAGAGGAGATTTTCTACAATTTAGCATTTTGTTCAAAATTGTCCTATCGGGCATGTTATGTAACCATCTCCTCCCACCCAAGAACCCAACCAAAGCCTTTCATTGATTTCTCAATCCAACAAAGGAAGGAGTAACGCCCTACCCACAATACATAGATCCAATGGGAGTCGAAACCACTCGCCAGGCAAGGATTTGTTGCACTGCCAATCAATCTTGCAACTGCTCCCACCTCCTGCTAGAAAGTCCCTCGACCTTGCTAGGGCAAGAGGCCAAGGGCCCCAGGGGAGCATTTCTTTATGCGAAATAGTCTTCAATGAAGGGTTCTCCCAAATTCTATATTGACCCTTAGCTTCTCTAGCTCTACATATTAGATCAATTTGGGATAATGTGATGATAAATAAAGCAAAGGCTACAACATCAAAGAATAAGGGAAAGTTATTGGATAAGGTATAGTCTACAAATACCTCTATTTATATGTGTTATCATTATTTCACACATGGAGGCCCCTTTAAGACCCCCAACTAGATTATCTAATAATAAACTTTGTTCAATTTACATATATAATGCTAGTTTTCCTAGCCTACCCAAAACTCACTAAAACATCATAATTGAAATCAACTTTTTCCTTCATAGTGGAAGTATTGGCATTTAACCCACATTCCACCATGTCCATGGTTTGCATTTGTATGGCTATATACATAAATCTATCAAAAGCTAATCAATTTAGTTAAATAAGTTAAATTCTGAAAGTGAATTATATTAGCTTAAATATATTATATTTAATTGTTTTTAATGAACCACTAATGGGCATTACAAATAATTATATAAGCAAGCCTCTTAAGACAATAAAGGAATGATCTTCCAATAGATTTAACAATTAACAATATTCTTCACACGAGATAAATATTAAAATGTACCCCTTAATCTTTTTCTTTTAATGAGTAAAAATTCACCCATAATGTTACAAGAGAAAAAATAACCCAAAAAATATTATTTACATACACAGAAAATTAAAAATTAACCCCTTTACAATATGGTTGACACGATAAAAGAGAAAAATGGCATAACCTGCTAACCCTCTTAAGGACATCCATAAAGAAACATTTTCAAGTTTCACTTATTCACAAAAAACTAACATTGAAATGTGCTCTACTTTAGAATGAATATTTCTATCATCTGAGATAGTTTAATTCATAGGGTTAGAACACAAAAATTGAACGTTATAAGAACCAAAAACCTTGCATCACCTTACCCCAAATGGCAAGGCCTCGTTGTATGATATAGTTTAATATTCCCCCATTCAATTATCCTTAAGATCAATCTAACTATCAAAATAACAAGACCGCTCATCACAGCAAACCAAAATCAGGCATTCAGTCCACTCGTAAGTTATCGGCTCAAAATATTACAAATATGAAATATATTAATTAACAAACTATGTTATACTTAATAGAAATCACTTCATAATCTCTCCAAAATAATCATACTTACAGTTGTTCGATCTCTTTTTGGTCTGTAATTTAGAAGCCATTTTCAAATTGGCCTACATGAGTTAACTGTCCCATAAAACCTCAAAAAAATAGATCCAGCATGAAGCCCGCATACAAAGCCTAGAAAACACTCAAAAATGAAAAGAATAATACAGTATTCAAGAAAAACAGCAAGAAGAATTTGCAAAATCTTTACCTCTGCCACTTACTGAACGAGTAAGAGATGAAAACTACAGAGGCTATCTCATCGTGATGAAGCTACAATAGGGGTGTTACTAGAATACCGAACCTGAACGCTGACACCTATGTTGCAACTACCCAAGATAGCAGGTTAGAACACATCAGACTCCATATGACAAAGAAGTGAACCACATCAACAATCAGGCATTATTCATAAGTTAATTTAGCATAATTAATGCACTAGATCACTAGATGTTACTAATAGCTTGAACTGAAGCTAATGACTGTTGTTGCACCCCTTTCCTAGAAGGGATTTGCACATACTTACTACTCGTTAGGGACATATTTCAGTATCAAGTTTATGTGCACAAAAAAACTAATTTCTATCCATTCTTTTTACCAACAGCCTAGAATTGTCTTATTCTCATGATTAAGAGGCTCAACGGGTAGTGACAACAATCAAAAAGGGATCTTACATTCAAGGAAAGCGTGAATGATAAACAAGTTCATTTTCCTTTTGAATACATTATACACCTACCTCCTCATTGTATCGCAACCTTAAAGATCACATGGCAAGCAGTAATTTTTTGTTGAAGAGCCTAGTCATGATGATAACCAAACTTCCAAGATCTTGTGAACTTCAAATTGCAGTAGTGATGCAAATGAGGAAACCAGAAGGACCGAAGAGGCACACTATCCAGAGATGACATGGGGCAGAGAGGCAGACTACCCAGGCAAGGAGAAGGTGCAGAGCAGTTCCGTGCCATGCCGTTTTTTAGCAAGACCACACCTCAGAACACAGAAACAAGTTAAAGGCCTTAGTGAGATTTCTCTCAACAGTTCATTATGCCAACGTTTTACAACCATTATACTTCAATTTGTTTAATAAGTCAACCAGAAATATATGATTGTCATTATAAAAGATTATGTTTAAAAGAAAAAACAAAAGGGCAAAAACAGGAAAGAAACTTATCCAAATGGCAGGCAGCCGATGAGACCATCTACTGTGAAGACCGAAGAAATAGGCTGAAACAAGAGTCCAACTCTATATCAAGCAGCCTATCCCTCTGTTGAGCCAGTAGTTACCAACCAGATGCTAATTAAAAACAGTGTGCGATTGAGCTAAAAAAACTGCCAATTATCAACAGAGCTGCAGCATGCAGACCGACTACTGTGCCAGATTTTGATCTCCAAAGATCCAGTCCATAAGGGGAGTACACTACTGTATACATCATTGAGTAAAACTACATATGTCTCCATATCTGGTAAAATCTTCCTACTTCAGCTACGACTACGGTGCCGATCTCTCAGAACAGGACTCCTGCATTCACCAACTTCACAGTTTTAAAACATTAGTAAGGAAAAAATAGCACAGAAGGAATAAAGTTGATTTAGCATGGAATAAGCATAGCCTATTGTACTAAGTGAGCAATTATCTCGTACCCATTAGCATATGGAGAGACGCGACGATCACGACGAAGCGGAGGTGACCTGCTGTAACTTCGCCCCCGTCGTGGTGAGTAGCTACGGCGTCTTGGAGAGAGACTTTGACGAGGACTACGACTCCTGTGCACGAAGGAATTATATGCATGAGTGACAATGAAGCCTGGGGATTAACTACCTACAACAATGCAAAAACAAAGTATAACAAAGTGCTTTTCAAAATCATATAACTCCTATGCCTTCTGCACATATCAGTGATTCCCTGCAGCTCGAAAACCGGACTGTTCCAACCATACCTCCCATATCTATAACCATCCCCATAGCCTCCCCAGTAGGGGCTATATGATGGGCTCCGAATTCTTCTTCCATAGCTGCTACCTCCATAACCTGGGCTGTCACTGTAGTGTCGATTGTCATAACTTGGGCTGTAGCTAAGGCATTGCCTCCCAGTTGCCCATTTATCATAAACACCAGGACTATACCTAGGGCTTCTCACACTAGAATAATAGTAATCATAATCAGGGCTTTGATATCTTACATTATTTATCATTGCCAATAGATAAGCCATGTTTGTTCACCCAAGTCAATATGTACCCATCCATCCATTATCCGTCATGCACAGAACCCAATCAATAATGCATAGAGAAAATCACAATATGAAAAAGCCACAAATAAAAATCCCAAACAAACATACAACCACCAGCACATGTTAGATGAAGGAATTAGTTTTAAAAACCTGAAAAGGACATATGTCGACCTTACTATCATAAATAGCTGGCATACTCTTAACAGCATAGTTAACTACACCCATGGCTTTGGGCTACTTCTATTGTAGAAAATAAAAATAGATTATGAAGTCAGACAGCATAATTTACCTGCGCCCATAGCTTGGGCTACGCCTGTAGCGAGGACTAGGGCTTCGACGCCGACCACTGCCTAAGCCTCCAGCACCTATACGCAAACGACATTCCCGTGCGAAGTGGCCAGGCTCGCCACACTCATAGCACTTAAGATCATCCCCACTACCACGACCACGACCACCACCTCCTCCCCCTCTTGAACTCCGAGACATCTCAACTCGCCACCCATTCTTACCTATATAAATTAACAAGTGTAGAACAGTTTACAACAGTTATTTTTAAATCATCAGAAAATGACGCCAAAAACTATTTGAGGAAAACAACAATGAGGTGTAATCACAGCTCCACAATAAGTTAAATCATACCATTTAGTGCACGAATTGCATCCACAGCATCTCGTCGGTCATCAAACTCTATAAATGCATAGCCTGGAGGCTTCCTTGCAACCCAGACACTGCATTGGATTATCAAAAATTATGAAAGATTAAACAATTGACACACTTCAAGAGAATATAATTAAAAAAGACAAAAACAGAAACATATCAAGAGTAGTGGTGCGGTACAGACTACAGAGAGAAGGATGGGAACGTTGTCAATTAAAAATCAAGCACTGTCACAGAAAAAGCAAAAACATTCAGTACAGCCAACCTCCCTGAGTAATTATGGCTCACCTCTTGATTTTTGTGAATCAAGGATCTATCCATCTATAGTAGGCAGCACTCTCCCAACAAATGGGAGAGACAGGTGACCTATATCTAACCACTTGATAGTATTTTGGCAAAGCCAAAACTGAGGGCCCATCCATCTATGGTAGGCAGTGCTCTCCCAGCATAATAACTTAGAGGAAGAGGCATAAATAAGCTTGCCCCCTTTTCTGTAGTAGTACAAACCACTCCATCTATAGTAGGTAACACTCTGCCGACAGAGGAGGAAGGCAGGTAAGCTCTCCTAACAATAATAATAGAGAGAGATGGTCCCATGTAGGAGATTAGAGAGCTCAACTGATACATCAAGAGATGATCTAGATATTTTCCCATGTTACTGTGGTTTGCATGCATTAGTCCTGTCACTATACTAAGCGGGAGCACTCGGCATGGCACAAACAAACCCATGAGAACCTCCAGCCACCCAGATTTTAAAGCATCCAATTTTGTTAAAAATTTGTCTATGAGCTGCTTCCTGGTACACAGTGGAGGAGCTCTATGCTGGAGAGCATAACAACAAGCACGCCAATGCATTCTTGGCCTTGCATGGCGGATCAGTTTCTCTATCATGCATATATTGTGAACATGTGGAAAATAGGTTTGGCTTTAACAACAAATGAAGAAATTGTGGAAAAGGTTGAAATTAAGTAGTACATACAACAAATGATGGCAACAGGAAAGGGGGCTGAGATACTATGATACTATATCCCTTCCACTACATGTTGATCAGATATCCCTTACCATTCAGATATTAAGCACTCACTTTATCTAGTGCCATTCCTTTGCTAAAGGATAGAAATTATGATCATTGCCAAAAAAATTCATGCCTTTCATATGGCCGCATTGTGGAAGGCCACTTTGAGTTTAATATAATTATAATAAAGTGAGCTATTTCTGGATTAAAACTGTGTGAGTTTTTTGTATCAACGTTTCGGATCATACTCCATGATCCATCATCAGGATTGATATGCAAGCAACAAAAGAGAGAGAGAGAGTGAAAGAATAAAGTAGCAGACTGGATGTATAAATAGGAGTGAAGAGTTTGAGAGAGCCAGAGGTCAACAAGTCAATTAGGCCAATAAAAATACACAAATAACAGGATTAAAGAATCAAAACGCTAACTATATAGGATGAAAATACCTCAGAAACTAAGAGAAAGGGTAACAAAAAATGAAATATCAAATGAGGGAGAGAAAAGGATGAAATCTGCTGATCAACACAAATAAAATGACTGGTTCTAGGCAAAGATGTAAATCAAAGAATGAAGGTAAATTGTGTAAAAGAGCATGTTATTGACATGGACAGAATGCTTTGAGAGCACAGTGGTCAGGAAATTTAGTTGCTACATGCCAGATTACAGGAAAAATAAGAAGCTAATTCTCATTACAGAAATGACCTAAATTGAAGTGAGTTCATAAAAAAAGAACCATGGAGTGTGAAATACAAAACCAGTCATAGGTTTTTCAGAAGCATGAGAGCAAAGGACAGTAGGTCCAAAGAAATGAGGAACTGGAATGAAAGAGATGGCCTTAGGAGGTTAAGAGACATCAAACAAATAACAAAAAAAAGTAGGAGATGGGGAGAAAGAATATAATCAAAATGAAAAATTTTAGAGTTACAAACCCAAAGAAGCTAAAGAACTAAATACAAACAGAAATAACTATAGAGTAAAAGCAACTTAAAAACGTGTCACGTTTATTAAAAAAGAAAATCGATGGAGAAAACCAAACAAGAAAATATATAAATCATAACAAATTGAACTTATAATTGACTTGTTGACCTCTGGCTCTCTCAAACTCTTCACTCCTATTTATACATCCAGTCTGCTACTTTATTCTTTCACTCTCTCTCTTTTGTTGCTTGCATATCAATCCTGATGATGGATCATGGAGTATGATCTGAAACATTGATACAAAAAACTCAGAGAGTTTTAATCCAGGAATAGCTCACTTCATTATCATGGACTGTGGAAACTTCATGCTTTTAAATAATTATAATATTTTAATTATTTATTAAAATATAAATATGATATATATTATTAATTTAATTTAATTATTATTGAATAAGTCTAATATTATATTTTACTATGTTCTACAGTGTTTCGGGGACAGCACTCCAAGGGCCATTTTTTGGGGACATTTTGTCTCCCTGTTAAGTATGACTGGGTACAGCTTACTAAATAAAATTTTAATTGTTGTTCCACGGGGACATGTCTCTGTCCCTCAAACCACTTTTCCCATCCCAATGGTGTTTCAGGTAAGGTGGGACGGCAGGGGACACCCTAGCTGTCTCCAAAAATATTCAAATCTTTGTAATGTTTCCGAAATGTGTTACAGTAATAGAAAATGTCATGAAGACACTTGGTTGTTTTCAAAAAAGCTGGGGACGCCTGAGATGTCCCTTGACCACCCCGGAGACAGCTAGATGTCCCCGATGGCAAGGCAAATTTTTATAATGTTCTAAAATCAAATTATTTATGACATAACTTTTTTTTTGAGACTTAAATATATTATGACAGCATTAAAACAGCATCAATAAATATATCATGATTCAGATTCATAGCTAATGATATAAGTTATATAACAGTTAACACTAACAGCAATAATTTGAATTTCTGATTTCATTGTTCAAACTTTGACTCAAAGTCTCAAACTTCAAAATTTTCAATATGGTATTAGAGTCAGTTATTATTTTCAGTCTCAAAAGAGATTGAATATGCATCAGCCATGGTCTGGTACAGTGTGGTATTGTGTGAGAAGTTCATACAAACAATTTTTTGGAATGCAGTTGGTGTGGATGCTTCTGCAGACATTGTCTAGCATTGTTTTAACTATTTCACGTTATATTTCCACTGTTACACTCAAATTGTTTTTTGGGGGATGGCAACATCTATATATGATTTTTTTTTAATATATTGCCAAGGGAGAAAAAACCATCATACAAGCATACTTGAATACCGAACCCATAACAAAATCAGCAACTTGATATTTCACAACCAAAAGCCAAAATTGAGAGCCCGTCCATCTATAATAGGCAGCTTATACCAACAGAGGAAGAGAGGTGTATTAAAGTATTATTGTAACATTTAATGGTCATCTTAGCTTTTAGTTAGTTAGTAGTTTACTTTTAGTTAACTTAGTTTGTTTCAGTTAGCTTTTAGTAACTTTCCACTATTTGCTTTAGTTTGCTTTAGTTAACGATTGTTTCTTTTTAGAAATCATCTTGTAATTCTTTATATAAGGAGTTTTCCTCTCCTTTATAAATAACAAATATGAAATATCGAATATCAATTATCATTTCATGGTATTGGAACATAGGCTCATTTTTGATGAATTTTTTGAGCAACAAAAATTCGTGGCTGATAACCTTGATTTTTTGAAAATTTTCAAAAGTTTTTTGCCAATTTTAAAAATAAAAATAAAAATAAAAAATTGAGGGTTTGTAAAGGGAAAGTTTTGAAAGTTTTTTGAAGCAGATTTTGCAGTTTTATAAAGCAGATTTTTGAAATCTATTTGCTGATCATCAAAGTTTTTGAAGGTTTTTTCTGAACAATTCTTACTTTTTCAAAAGTCTTTTGAAGATTTTTTTCTTGTTTTTTTAGAGTTTTTTGAAGGTTTTTTCTGTAAAAATCTTGCTTTTCCAGAGTTTTTTGAAGGTTTTTTCTAAAAATCTTGCTCTCAAGTGTTTGAGATTTTCTTGTTTTTTGTAGTTTTTGAAGGTTTTTTCTGAAAAAATCTTGCTTTTTCTGAGCCTCTATTTTTTAGATGATTTTTTTTTAAATTGTAGGAGTTGTGCCAACTAATTGTCCAAGGTTTTGTGCCAATTGATCACAAACTTTACCTAGTTGATAGATTGCTTTTTAGGCGGGAGGGCATCCAGCGCAATCTACAGTAAGCATCTACCTCTTATGCATTGATGGTCAAACAACCAACAAATCATGTCAAATGATCTGCATGGTACATCGATTCTGGAGCCTCTCGGCATTTTACAAATAGGAGAGATTGGTTCACGAAGTATATGGCTTGCTCCGATTCCGTCATCTTTGGTGGTGGTGAAGAGCATACAATTGTCGGCAAGGGCAACGTCCAAATCACATCTAGTGGGAGAAATTTAATATTTCTCAATGTGTACTTATAGGCATGGAGCTTAGTCTGCTCTCGGTGAGTCAAATTATGTGACACAGTCCGAAGTTGGACATCATTTTCAATTCACATAAGTGTTGAATTGTTAAAAGGAGTCCAAGAAAACTATGGCAGTTGGGGCTCGAGGATCATGGTTTGTATCAACTGCTTGATACTAGAGATCCTCTAGAGTGTGCACTGGTTGCAAGGAGTTCATCTATCAACACTCTTCGGCATCAACGGTATGGGCATCTCAACATTGCCTACCTCTCTCAGCTGGCTCAAGAGAATTTGGTAGAAGGCCTACTTGAGATTCAGTAGCAGACACATGGTGTTTGCGGAGCTTGCCAAGCAGGGAAGCAGCATCATACTCCATTTTCAGATGGAAAGTCTTGAAGAGCATCCAAGGTTCTACAGCTGGTTCATGCAGATGTTTGTGGACCAATGAATACTGCATTAGTCACTAGTGCTAGGTATTTCCTCTTGTTTGTTGATGAGTTTAGTAGGAAAATGTGGGTGTATTTTCTTAAGGCAAAGTCACAAGTGTTCAATGAATTTCAAAAGTTTAAGGCATTAGTTGAAAAAAAGTCTGGATAATGGGGGTGAGTTTTGTTCCAACCAATTCACCAACTTATGTGCTAAACAAGGTATTAAGCATCAACTTACCACACCCTATACCCCTCAACAAAATGGTGTTTTCGAGTGGAGGAATCATACCATCACAGAAATGGCTTGTTGTATGTTGGAGAACAGGAATGTTCCCAAGAAGTTTTGGGTTGAGGCAATGTATACTGCAGTATACCTTCTTAATCGATCTCCCACACAGGCCATCAAGAAGATGACCCCAAAGGAAGCATGGTCTGGGAGGAAACCAAGAATCACTCATCTCAAAGTGTTTGGTTTGACTACGTATGTTTGGATCCCATATGCCAAGAGGACCAAGCTGGAATCCAAGAGCCAGAAGTTGATGCTAACAGGATACAATAACAATCACAAGGCCTATCGACTATTGATGTGGCCATTGATCGTTT
>VDFB02373925.1:0-17864 GCA_007258455.2 Sequoia sempervirens | reverse complement strand
GCATTATTTCCTCATTTAGTTCATTGTTTGCATATCATAGTGTATTTTCAAACATAGTTAAAATCTTAGTTTTGCATTCATATTCATTCATTTAAATAATTCAATTGCACTTAGATTACCTCATTTAGCATAGACAACATTACACATAACATTATTTGAATGAACCCTTTAGCATTTTGGGACCTACTTCCTATTAGTGAAAACCCTAGAAGAGCTTGTAGGCCACATAGAAACCCCTAAAAAATCAATGGTTCAACCTTATAATTCCTCTAATTCCATACCTTATAATCCTAAACCCTAAACCTTATACCCCATACACTCAACCCTATACCCCTCAACCTCAACACTATGACTCCAACACTCAGGTCAGAAAGCCTATACACTAAACCCTCAACCCTAAAATCCATTCACTCAACCCTAAACCCTAAACCTTATACCCTCAACCCTACACCTTAAACCTTATACCCTCCACCATAAACCCTATACCCTCGATCCTATACCTTATACTCTCAATCATAAACCCTATACCCTCAACCATATGTATCCTATACCCTCGACCCCATCTAACCAATACCCTCAACCCTATAACCTAAACCATAAAACCTATACCCTATACCCTCAACCCTAAACCATATACCTTATACCCAATACCCTCAACCCTAAATCCTAAACCATATATCCTAAACCCTTAACCCTATACCCTCAGTTCCCTAAACCATATAACTTATACCCTCATCCATAAACCCAATAGCTTCAAACCTATACCTAATATCCTCAACCCTAAACCCTATACCCTATACACTCAACCCCATAACCTCAATCCTAAACACTATCCCTTAACCCTAGGACCTAAAGCATATATATTAAAATTTCAACCCTAAACTTCATACAATCAACCCTACACCCTCAACCTTCTACCCTCCACCATAAACCCTATACCCTCGACCCTTTACCTTATACCCTCAACTAAAAACCCTATATCCTCAAACCTATGCATTCAATACCCTCAACCCTAAAACATATATCCTTAACGATAAACCCTAAACCTTAAACCCTATACCTTATACGCTCAATGATAAGCCAAATACCCTCAATATCCCTAAACTACACCATTAACCTGGAAGTGCTACTTGAAGAGGACAAGGAAATCCTATTCCACTCATAGATGTGGGTGAATGGGAAGAGTCTACAATTATTTTTTAAAAGTGGAAGTATTTTTTTTTTTGAAATCTACTTTTTTTTAAGAGATATAACCTATAAAAAATACTACACCCACAATGACAGCCCATGGGATGAGTGATATAAGGGTGAAATATTTAGGTAGGTTACAAATATGTTGGGTGAATATAAGTATCAAGTAGTAGAATTTATTTACAAATATTATATCTTTTATTGTTTTAAAATAATGTCAACATGTTATTTATCAAATTAGAGCTTTTATATTGCTGTTTTGACCTAAGTAGGCAAGATTAGTTATAGTAACCACTCATACCAAAACAACCAAATGTTATCAATACCCAAAAAAAGTAGATGGAATAGATATTATTAAAGGGTATTAAGATGTATTCACCTCACTAACAAGAGAAACCCTACACTATCACATACAATATTTGATTGATCTCATTCCAAGGATACCATTACCAAATGAGCCACTAGATATAGAAGATGAATCTTAGAGAATAAGGAAATAAAATGATATATTTAGGAATTGATTAAAAAGGGATACATTTGACCAAGTGCCTCACCCTATGAAAACTTAATTAGTCTTTCTAAGAAGAAGGATGGAAATTGATTCCTCTATATTGACTATTGATCTTTGAACAAGATCACTATAATGAATAGGTATTCAATTCATTGAATTGATGGCCTCTTGGATCAATTGAAGGGGGCTAATATTTTCACTAGTTTGGGTACCACCAAGTTACCATTGAGTCATTAGATGTGTTAAATAATACCTTCAAATGAAAATAATTTTTTTAAATGGATAGCCTTGCTCTTTGGCTTGACCAATACACTTTCCACCTTCATGTGAGTGATGAATGATGTACTTAGGCCTCTCACTATTTAGATAACATACTCATATTAAGTAATACATAGGAGGAATATCTACATCATGTTCAATAGATACTTTCAACTCTACAACAACGTGGGTTATATGGTAACAATATGGAAAAGTATTTCTTTAGTATGAAAAAGATTTAGTACTTGAGATGCATTATGAACAAGGATGGTGTTTATGTGGACCCTAAAAATATAGAGGTAATTATAGATTGGCCACCTCATAAAAATATCATAGAACATTAGACTTTTAGGATCATCCAACTTTTATTAGAGGTTTGTGTAATTGGGATTCTCACACTTGGCATGACCTATGAACCAATCAGTTAGGTGAGAGTTAAAGAAAAAATCCATTGGATAATTAGAGACTATAACAACAATTCAAACAATTGAAGTAGAGACTTTATTTAAGACCTACACTAGTTCTTATTGAAGTGAGAGGTAATGACCTAGAGAGGGGAGAGAGACAAAAGAAAGGGGAGAGAAGAAAAAAGAGAGGGGTAAGGAGGGACAGAGGGAGAGGTGGAGAGGGAGATACCTAGAGAGAGGGGGAGAGAGAACAAAGGGATGGAAAGAGGTAAGGATCTATAGAGAGTGGGAGAGAGATAACATGAGGGAGATATGAATTTCAAGCAAAACATATTAGGAGTGCATTATAACATGCTCGCTTTATTTTTTCTTTGGAATTTTCTAAGCCTTTGGTTTGGATTTTCCTTGGGCATCCAACCCAAAGGTTTTGAGTGAATTTTCAACACCCAAAGATGTGTTTTTGTAAATAGTATAAAAATGAAATAATCTTGAGTGTGCTCCCAATTAGGTTTGTACATGTTTCAATATCAAGTCAAAAAATACCATGATAATGTTAAGCTATCTCTTAGCTTTCTAACCATGTAATCTTTTTTAGGTTTTCAGTATGTTAAGGTTTTCATCTTTAATTTCTTTTGTTAGTGTATTTGTTTTTTGTCAAAAACCAATGTGTGGTATTTTTGGCTTTATTTTTTAATTGTTCATCAAAAATTCAAATAAATTACATTTCTAGAAACTAGACTCTATTTTATACATATTTAAAAAATGATTTTTGATTAGTTTTCAATTTTTTTAGGGGGAAGCACGCTTAATTTTTTTGTTTTTAATGATGTGTCCACTTTGAAAATTAGTAATAAAATCATATATTCATTAAAAAATTAGTAAAAAAAATTGGGCACAAACTACATGGTGTTAGCTAATTTCTCACTGAAGCAATTTTGAAGCAATAAAAAAAGTTAACATTTTAGGGGGGCCAGTACACTAGATGCTAGGTTATGTTTTTTGAAAAAATAGGATCACTTTGTGTGACCCCCCTTTTTGAACCCCTTAATTTCTACCATTTTTTTTTTAAAATAGTAGTTTATAAAGTAGATTCAAAGCAATATGAATCTTATTTTTATTGCATCTTCAAATTTTGAGTGTAACTATCTTCAATTTCCCATCCAAGGTTAGTGTTTCTTGATTTTAGAAAAAAAGTGGCCACTTAAGACCCCTTTTTAGTCCCCCATATTTGTGCACTTACCTAGATGACATGCTTTTTGATTTGTTAGACTATTCATATTATAAACAAGAGCAATATTTATCATCAAGGTATTATGAAAAAATATCAATTAATTACAGTGATAAATAATAATTAACTAAATAATAAATTATTTAATTAATTATGGGAAATTATAATTATGGTAATTAATTGATTAAATATTAATTTAATTATGGTAAATAAATGATTAATTATTAATTTAATTAATTATGGTAAATAACTAATTAAATATTAATTTAATTAATTATGATAAATAACTGACTAAATATTGTGGACACGAAAATTGTACTCCTTTGCAGAAAGTACAATCTATGGCCTAATTTAGTCATATTTTAGATGCCCTTGCACCAATCACCTCATAAAAAGTGCATTTATAGGCCACTAATGTTCATTATTTTTTATCTAGAGGCCCATTGCACTCAAAAATCATACAAATCTTGAAAAATAATGTTTAAATCATTCATATCTCAAAAACCCACCTCTGAAAACCTCATGTGGGACCCATTCGCCAAGGGTGGCGAATGAGTCCCTTTTGGGGGAATTTTCAATTTTAAGCAGGAAATCCACTGACATAATTCACTTTTTGAGTGGATGTTGACCTCTTAGGTCTAAATAACAAGAAATTAGGTATTGATGCCTATAAATATGTGTTTTTAGGTCATTTTTTACATATGCTAGTCATTTTTACTAAGCAAAATCAAAAGTCAAGTATTTAATATCTTTCACAAGAAGATTCATTAGTCTTTCTACAACAAAGTCGAAGCTTTAGGGTGACAAGATAGGGTTTTTTCAAGTCTTTAAGATCACTTCCTATTCAAGATCCAACATTGCAAAGGGTTGATCATGGATTCCTATGGAGAATCATGGAGAAATCTAGGTTGAGGAGATGCAACTAGCCATCAAATCACAACTGAAGTCTTGTTTTCAAAGTGATTCCATCTTCCATCTTCTCTCTATCTTCATATTCAAGGTTTACATGTCATTAATATTCACTTGAAACTTTGTAGGGTTTCTTAGGTTGAATCTTACATCATTCAGGATTCCTTTAAACATCTTATTCTAGCACATTAGAATAGGGTTTTGTCTTACTTTAGATTTTCCTAGTCTTAGACACACTTAGGGCTAGGGTTTTATGCAGATTTCATTATCCATCCAAGGTTTAATTACCAAATTAGGGGTTTTATCAAGGAAAACCCCCAATTAGAAAACAATTTTTATTCTATTTGCAGCTGTTTTCGAAGATTCATATTTGAGATTCAGTCTGGAAGTGTTGTGCACGTGAAGTGTAGATCCAAAACTTGAATTTTTGAAAAATAGAAAAATGACTAATTCACCATGAATGGTGAATGAGTCCCACTAGAGGTGTCTATCAGATCAGAGTGTAGATTCCAATACTCTTTTGGTAGAAATAAACTTTTGAGTAGAAACCCTGGTTTGGGACTAATTCGCCCAGGGTGGCGAATGAGTCCCAGTCAGTCAAGAAGTCAACATTTTTAGTTTTCTAGAGTCATTTCCAATCTTTAGCAAGTTTATATGCACACATTCAATTTTACAACTTTTTGTTTTGTACTATTTGCATTTCTATTTATTTTTCTAGGTCTTTTGCATACAACACTGTGTTTTCAAACACTTCAAATTTCTTAGTTTTGCATACATAATCAATAGTTTTTATCAGTTATTTTCATTTATATCATCTCATCTAGGCACATTAAACCCACATCACATTAATATTTGAATGTTTACATTGCATTTTTGCCCCAATCTTTATCCTTTTAAGTGAAAAACCCTAGAAGGACTATAAAGCATTTAGGTGCCAAAATATTTGTTTACAAATATTAATTTAATTAATTTTGGTAAATAACTTATTAAATATTAATTTAATTAATTATGTGAATTGAAGGTGATTTCAAGGCATCTACACATCTCACACAAACAATCAATGAAAGATGCATTCAATTCCAACAATTATTTGAGTCACACCTAGGTTCATAAGCATTTATCTTGAATATAGATGCGTTTGGGTCCTTTTTTTTGGAGTGAAATGGTCTCATATAAACCACTTCATACAATTTTCATTAATGTTGGGTCATTTTTGGGAGAAATTATGGATAATTAGGAGAAGATAAAAGACACAACACACAACAGGTTGGCCACAAACTTGTAGATCATAATGCCTCTTCTAATGATGGGATACTTGTTGATGAATTAGACTTGTTGAATGGAATCAAGCCCATAGAGTGGAAAATCCTCTCCTCAGTCTACCTAGGATATCCTATTTTTGGATTTGATGAATTTAACAAGCTTGGTAGGCATGAATTTTACATCCCCCACAATTGGGATGCCTATATTATTCTCTCACTATTGCAAGTTTGAGTAATAGATTTCATAATGGCATTTGATAAATGCACTAGCTTCCTAGCAACATGGGAACCATAAGCATTGAATTGGAAAACCTTTCAAATGGGTATAATACAACATTTGATATTATTTTATCCCATTTTCATGAATGGATATGAAAAATCCACTAAAGATTCAATCATACAAGGTATTAACTACATTGACAAGGCATACTTTATTCTTAAAATAAGGCATGCATTGTCTATAACCACTCCTCCATCTCAATCATTGTTGTTGGTGCTAGCTCCTATTGGTTTTGCAATGTTCAACATCAATACATTCACTAGTACATGTTGCACCATATATACCTTTACATGAGATGAATTGTATTGAGGGACAAGTATTAATAGCATTTTAGAGGAGCATGTATTTTTAAATATTCAATCTTATTGATAAAATGAGTTCAATCAGTTATAGGTTGTTGGCTTGTATTGATAGTCATTTACATGGAGCATTTGTCATGGACAATTAGCTTACTTTTGATGGGTGGATCATTAAATCTCTATTGGTGACTTCCAAGGCTAATTGCCTCTTATTAAAGATATATTTGTGAATGTTGGTTCTATGTATGGGCCAACATTGTGGTCTTTGACTTTCACATAGTTATTAGTTTGAATGATATGTTTCAGTTGCAAGGTAGTGAATAATTTCAACTTTTATTTTTAAACCTTATTTCCAATATTAGAAATATAAAGTTGAAGTTCTTTATGGTTGGGAGCTACTGGTGTCATACATTGATTCTTTCCTTTGAAATGAAGAACAAGCTACATTCTAGTCATTTATATTTTTTTCCAATGAATGAGTTGGTTGCTAAACATAAAAAAATATATGTTAAAGTCCTTTGGGGTCTCTATTGTATGATCTAATACATAACAAACAACATGGAGATCCACTATAGACCTTGAGGATGAACAATTACCTTCCATAACTCACTTGTGCATTCTATAGTGAGTTTTGTTCACTTTCAATTTATGGGTTGTTGTAGGTCTTGTCAATGGAGAACTAGGGAAATTTGTAGCTATTTTATACAATAATGAATGAATGCCTCTAGATCTACCAATTTTCATTGTTGTGAAGTTTGATCATTATTTTAGTTGCTCATGTGATTTGGATGACCTACATCTTGTGTTTCTTTTTCTTGTTGCTTGTGTTTCTTGTTGCCAATTGTTGTTGAATATGGCTTGAGGTTTGAAAATCCATAAATCATAGGGGCTCACACCTAATAAAGTGTCAATAGACAATATAGATATTGATTGCTAGGGTTTGGTGTTCATTGTAGTCTCATGGGTACATCCCTTGGCAAACTTGTGCATCTCCTTGGTGTTTCACTTTTAGTGAGATGCAAAGATGCAAGATAATGCATTTATAATCCTTAGGAGAAGGGAGAAAGCTTACCTAAGGGTTGTTCCATATTGCTTTGAGTATGCATTTTAGCTACATGGATACCCCATCTCCTTGTTCTCTACATTTTGACTAGTGCATTTGAATCAATAAAAAAACATTACACTTGTTTCATTTTCCTAGTACATGCAAATATCTATGAGTTTACCCATTACATGATAAATTCAATTACTAATTTTTATATACCTCTCAACCATCAAGCAACACTTTTCAAAATAATTTTGCTAATATTACCCAACTTAAAATTAGATTGCTCAAATCCCACATCTCAAAAGAATTTTCCTCCCCATCACTACAAATCACTATTGTCTATCTAGCCTTGAGAACAAACCTTTGACTGTACTTACTAATTAATTAAAAATTAAAAATATTTTGTATTATAATTTTCAATTAATTATTTAAATACGATCAAAGGTTTCCTTGAATTGGATAGATGTTTCCCTACAAATTGACCTCACATGTTCATTTTGCAAACTTACATGTTGATTTTTCTCACCTATTTCCAATAACACTTGATCTCCTTCCAATAAACATTTGTTATATCCCAACCAAATAATTTCTTGATATGCCCAAATTAATATCAACACGAACACATAGGAGCTCTAGACAAAGAATAGAGAAGCTAATGCCAACAACACCAACATCAATAGAGGAGCAACTCAAGCCAATTGCCATCATGAAATGTTAGTAAAATGCTTGATTTTATGATTGGCATAATTTATGTATTTCATCTAGTTTTCATAGTATACATACAACTAATTCTTGTGTAGTTTTTCTTCTAGAGTAATAAATTCATCACTCTTAAGTATACAATCAATAAGTACACGGGTGTCACAACTTAGAACATTCAATTCGTATGAATATGATTTGTCAATGGTCTCATAAATGGAAAACATGAGGCTTGGTTAGTATATGTTTTTCATTAATAGTAATTGGATGTAGTAAATTCTTAGACACCTACTTTAGAATAGTAGATGGGAAAAAAATTGGGTTTCTTGTAGTTTTTGAAATGCCTTAGTACTAGTTGTAGTGCTACTTTTAGTTTGGAATTAGTTATAATACATTCATTGGCTATAAAATCAATTAGTTATGAATTCAACATTCATGTTAGAACTTAGAACATCAATTTTGTAGAAATCTAATTTGTTGATGAATTCATAAATAGAAAATATGAATGGGTCTTGTTTTCCAAGTAGGAGTATGTGGGTATTGGAGATAGTTATGATCAAGAAAAAATAAATTTGGGAATGGAAAAAAATGTTGATGTATTGAATTTATGGATTGAAACTTTGTACGATTTTTTCACATCCACGTTTTGGATCATACTCCATGATTCATCATCAGGATTCAATGTAATGACTCTTATCTCTATCTACATTGCATCTTGATGATGGATCATAGAGTATGATCTGAAACATTGATGTAAAAAAATCATATTTCAATCCAAAAATTCAATACACTAATACTATGAACTATGGAAGCTTATGATATTAACAATGTTGATATTTGTCTATTTGGACAATACAATTAATGTGATTGGGTGAAGATAGGAAATGGGGAGAATTTGTAGATACTATTTGTGGGGTTTACATGCGGCATTCACTTGCAATTGTATTTCACCTGGACTTTTTTTTCGTCTTGTCCTTCCCTTTTTATGGAGAATGTTTAGATTTTGCATACGCATGTTTGAATCCTCTATTATGAAACCTATGACAAGGTAAAAATAACCTCATCAATATAATGAACTAAATACCTTTCCTCATATCTTCCAGTCACCTTTACCTTGCCAATTAATTATCTTTAGGATTAGTAACGCCGCTTTGAGAAAAGGAGGTAACCTTTATTTCTGAAATTAATTAGCTGTTAACCTACACTAATATTAATGGTTTAGTTTCAAGTATTGTCCAACGCTAACCCCACCAACCCAGGGAGCACATGGTGGATCGAGTTTTTGAAGCTTTCTATTATTTTTGTTAAAATACTTTATGGCTCACTCTGAGCCTCTTTAATACTTTATGTTATGGACTTAAGTCCGTTAGTTTGTTGAATTCAGTTAAAGAATCTTTCAATGGTAATCTTTACCATTTGAATTATAGGATTTTTTTAGTTGTTTTTGTATAAATATGCAACTATCATAAGTAATGATACAGAGAGAGATATCGTTATGCTATCATAATATGTTCTTAAACTATATTTCTGAGTTATACTTTCAATATGAATAAAGCAAGTTTATCCCATCTCATTCTGAGTTATTAGTATTGTGAATGGAATCATCTTGAATGGAGTAATCTTGAAATTACAAAGTGTATGTGATTTGAGCTAAGTGTAGGAGCACTTGAGAGCTGGCCACTCAAGGGACTGTAGAGTAGATAGATAAGTATTTCCTTTTTAATTCTATTGTTTTTATTTTGTAAATGATAAATGTGAGTAAATTTTATTTTCATGAGTCAAGCTCTATTAAGTTAAATCTTGTAGGTTGTAGTTGAGTCTGTAATCTTTAATTCTGCTATTTGAAGTTCTGGAGCACCCATTCTGATTGTTAGTTGGAGCACCCATTCTAATTGTTAGTTGCAAATTGTTAAGCTAATTTTTGTTAACCACTATATGTTAGTTAAAGGTTGTTATCATTTCACTTTATAGTTTTATTGTAAGCACTTTCTTTCAAGTAATTTACATGTTGTCTAGCTTAACCATTTATGATTTTTAGATTAAACACTCCATGCTTTCTAGTTTAGTTATTTCATGCTTTCTAGATAAATAATATCCTGCTTTCTAGTTTAGTGGCCTCTTAGTTTAAGTTCTATTTTAGCTATTTCAAATATTTAGAAAATCTGAGAGAGATAGTCAAGATTTTTTCTATTGCATATAGCCTTCGAACACTACCCAGTCGATACAATTGATGTATTTTTCAACTAAAGAGATAGGACTTAATGATAGCCTGTCACTTTTTGGTGTCGTTTCTGTGGAAATTCCTTTTCTAGTGTTAATAGGAGATACCTTGAATACCTCTTTTAGGAACAAAAATAGTCCTCAGGATTCCTATTTTGTATGGTCAGGAAATGAGCCCCCATGGAAAATTCATACCAAACCACCCCACCCTCAAACAATGTACCAACCACAAGTAGGGAGGAAGAAGTCTTAGATCAAGAACTTACTGAAGAATTGATCGAGCAAGATCAAGCTAAGACTTCCCCACATACCCCAGAAAGAGAAAACATAGTTGTAGAAGAGTGTATTCCTTTGTAAACTCCAAAGTCTCACCCATTTGAGCAAACTTTTGAAGAGGAATGAATTCCCTTCAACATCATGGGTGACCGTAGAAATTCCGCTAACGCTCCACCACCATGCACATTCACTTATCTTATTGCTATCGATGTACATGACGAGATGAATATGAAAAATATTTCTCCAACCTTCTTTCCAACCTTCCAGGATTTGTCTTCTAAAGACACTAACCAATTTCTATTTGAGTTTAAGGTCTTCTGTCAGACATATGACTACAAGAATGATAACCAGAAACTAAAGATTTTTCCCTCCACTCTGAAAGACACAACAATGCGTTGGTTCATGGGATTAGCTTCATGGTCGATAACCTCCTAGGATGACATGGAATCTTCCTTTCTCGATAAATACTAGAGTTACTGTAGGGTCAGCGATAGGAAAGAAGAGTTGTTCAAACTAAGGCAAAATGAAGACAAAAGCCTAGAAGATTACCTAGATAGGTTTATCTTCTTATCTAAATGATGTGGTGGAGAAGCCATAAGTTTGGAGGTTTTGAAGACCATATTTCTCAAAGGTCTTGATGAGGATGCTCGAAGGAGCTTGGATTTAATGAGAAAAGGAGATGTGTCCCAACTGGGACTTGATGATATCACTAAATTATGTCATAATTTCTCTCGTATGCGAGGAGTTATCTGAAAGTCTTCTCTTTTTAAAGGTTCCAATGAAATAGGAAAGTTGTGTGAGGAGATAGCCAATCTTAAGATTGACATTCTTGTTCAGTTGAACACCATGTTATATGCAATACAGGATAAAACACGAAATCTTGAGACCCTATCCATCTACTGTCCTAGGTGTCAAAACAAACATCTATTAAGGGAATGCCCCTTGGACAAAATTGAAAAAATTGATGTTTGTCAAGTTTGTGAGAAGAGCCATGCCACTGACCAATGTGATATTTTGAATTCCATCAAGAATTCTAAGAAAAGAACATCTCTAGTTGAGGAAGAGATCAACCTTGTAAATCAAAAAACTGGAGGAAATTTTTCATATGGCTAAAATTCAAACCCTTTCTGGAGACCTCAAACCAACTGGAATAATAATCAATGGGAAACACCTTGGCCTCAGGCACCACCTCAAGCACCATCTAATTGGGGAACTTACCCTTGGGGACCACCTGAATGGGAAAATTAGTGTTGGGGCAACCCTCAATGTCCCAATCAGACTCAACAATAGTGGTATCCTCAGAATCTTACTCCTTAATGGAATCACCCTAAAAATTAGTTTTATACTGGTCCCATAAGGATGCCTAATCAACAACATAATCTTTTACCAACTCCCCAGAACACTCAACAAAATGAGCAAGTTAATCAACCACAACTTCTAGCACAACCTATTTCGAACCCAAAGAACAATCGTCAAAATACCCCTGTGTATTCCACAAAATAGGATAATGTTACTAGACTTAATGCTATCCATTGTGGAAATCTATAATTAAGATCCATAAAAACACTTCAGCAACCTACTATTGTTGAAATCCTGGATGAGCCTATTAAAGAGTCTATTGAGATAGTTAAAACAACTCCCACATCTATAGAGCGAGCCCCAGAAAGTACCCAAGACAATACCTTCCTGCCATCTCCAGCTAGAGCTTTTGTCCTACCTCAAGAGGAGGGGGGTCAGTCTCCAACCAATTCTTTAAAGGATTCCACTCCTAAAGACAAAATCAAGCACCTTTTCTGGAGCGACTGAAACCAACCACGGTGAAAGTACTCTAGAAAAGTCCTCATCCATTGAAATTGTGTTGATACAAGAAATTAAACAATTGCAAATTGAGGTTCCTCTGCTACAAGAAATTAAGGAGATTCCTGAGTTGAACCAACTGATCAAAAAGTTGTGTATCAAAACTCCAGGGAGGAAACCAAAATGGATAAATATTGTTCATATAAATGGTGATCTAGCTGACTTTTTGATTGGAGAGACCACTGCTCTGAAATATGATGACCTAGGTAGTCCACTTATAACAGTAACAATCAATGAGGTAGCAATACCTAATGAACTTGTGGACCTGGGAGTAACCATTAACATAATGACTATTGATGTAATGGAAAAGTTAGGGGTTACTGTTTTATGCCCCACAACTATAATCTTACAAATGGAAAACCAATCCATAGGCATTCCTAAGGGTGTTATAAAAAATGTTCTTATTAAGGTTGATGGATGGGAATATCCAGCGGACTTTCAAATAATTCAGTACCTTACACCCAAAGATAGTTATCCAGTAATTCTGGGAAAACCATGGCTGACTACTATTGCAGCCAAAATTGACTGTGGAGAGGGAGGGATGACCATTTTTCATGGTCCTAATAGCAAACACTTATTCTTGTATCCTCCCGCCAAGCCTGCAGAATATAATAAAGTATAGGTTGATGAACTAGAAGGTCCCAACGTACAGGAAAATTTAGCTTCGTTGCCCATGCTAGTCATCAAACATCATGGTGAAGAATTGGAAGATGAATTGGAAAATAACATGGAAAATCTTACCATGAATTCAAGTGATGAGGAGATGTTGGACGTAGAAGAGATCCTAGGACAACCAATCAACGTAGTCCATAATGAATTCGATAACACCAGTTTCATGGGATTTCCTTGTCCTTTGGAAAATATAATTCTAAAAATGGATCATTTATTTGAGCACATTGCCAGACTTCACAAAACCATACCTCATAGTTGTCCCCTAAACACTTTGACAAGACCAATGTACATTGTCACATCCAACCATCTAGGTGTTAAAACCATTATGCTACTACTAGGAAAAACTTTGAACATTAATAGTTGGTTGACCAAGTTGGAAGAACATAAATTGTTTGATATCTTGGTGAATATATCTAAAGCTTTTGCTTGAAACTACACAGATATGAGAGGAATACACCCAAGTGTGTGTACTCATCATATCTATACTGAGGATGTTCAACTTGTTCGCTGACCACAACAGAGACTCCATCCTACATTGAAAGATATTGTTAAAACTGAAATTGAGAAACTCTTACAAGTGGGATTTATTTATCCCATTTCTAACAGTAAATGGGTTTCACCTTTGGTTGCGGTTCCAAAGAAAAATGGGAAGCAGAGAGTTTGCGTAGACTATAAGGAACTTAACAAAGCAACCCACAAAGATTATTTTCCCCTACCTTTTGTAGACCAGATTTTGGATAACTTGGCTAGGAGAAAATATTTCTCATTTCTAGATGGATCTAGTGGATACAACCAGATATGGGTAGCAATAGAAGACTAGGATAAAATGACTTTTACTTTCCCCTGGGGAACATTTGCATATCGATTTCTTCCTTTTGGGATATGTAATGCTCTTGCAACATTCCAGATAGCTATCTTGGCCATATTTGTTGAGTTGGTGAATGAGTGTATAGAATTTTATATGGACGAATTCACTGTGTATGGGTCAACCATTGATGAAGCCCTCCAAAGTCTAGATAGTGTGTTGAAATGATGTGAGGATCATTGTTTGTCCCTAAGCCAAGAAAAATGTCTGATAATGGGAGAATAAGGAATTTTGTTGGGACACCACATCTCGGCTGAAGGGATAAAAGTTGATCCTAAGAAAATCGAAGTGATACAACAAGTTGTGACCCCAACAACCCTGCTGAGCTATGGACAAACACCGAGAGGTAAAGTGAATCGTCTACACTTTTCAACTTCAACCAAGATTTTACAATTTGATTTTCTTTTCAATAATATAGAGTAATCACATTTCAAAGCATAAAGATATGACAACATTAACTCGGGCCTATTAGACAACTTATGACAATATGATTTGAGTGAGATATCTTTGCATTTTACAAAAAAAATAGCTTAGGATTTGATCTCAATATTACTCGGATAATGCATTCATGAGTTGAATGTAATCGCTCATAAACAAATTGAGAACAAGTAATAAACCCAACAGTGAACTGAAAGAACAACAACACAGAAAAATAGTGAGCACACTGAAGAACAAAGATACAAAAGATTTGCCAAGTGGAAAACCCTCCTGGGGTAGAAAAACCACCCCTAAACTGCCTTACTGACTTAATCTTCAAAAACCACTTTTAACAATGCCTTATAGGCTAATTTCTGAGCACCAACTCAAGGAGCACCAACCCCTCATTTCGAGACACCAATCTCAAGGAGCACCAACCCCTTACTCAGATTTCAGAATTACAATAATAATATATTAGAGGATCTCTCTATTTTTAGTTAAGTTCATAACGCTATGCTTCTAATACTCTAGGAATCCAACTCTTGTATTAAGGAGTTTTCCAATGCATCTCTTGATACGGCCAAAATAACTATCTCTCAGAATTACAGTCCAACAACACTTCACAGTTTACAACACTGGTTTTTATGTACATTTCGAGTATGTCAGTTACAAAGAAATCTTCATCAAGCATTTTTCACCAGATTCTCAAATTCTCTTTTTGTTTTTAGAATATGAAGCTGATTCATAATGATCTGTAGATTATGGTAAAAATTAGAGTAATGCCTATCCATAGAGCTTTTAATTTCTGTGCTGAATCAAGAGATTTTGAATTGTAATAGAAATATTTTCATCAAAGTCATGACAACCAACAAACAAAAAAATTGTATCCTCTGAAATATTAGAGAATATTTTCCAGAGAATTGATACCAACCAAAGATGTCGCCATGCAACTATACGTAGAACCATTCACTGAGACATCCAGACTAGTATGCTGAAGGAAATTATAACGCCAGACATTCCTCTTAGTTATCGCTTTCACCATGACCCATCAGAGTCGGGAAGAAGACATAACAAATACATTATGTTATGCTGAGAGCTCATATGTTTTGTTCTTTCCAATCACTGAGACATCAGCAAGTCTCTCACCGAGATCTCCTTTAGTTTCATCCACTGTCACTGTGACCAAATGATATCGAAGAGACCTCTAGAAGACTTCATAATGTTTTGCTGAGAGTCATTTGATACACATTGTCACTGTAACAAAAAGTTTCTCTTGCTGATGCACCCTTCTAACTTATGAGGGTCGGTATAGCATACCGTCATCGGGGAGACCTCTCATAGAATATATTATGTCATACCGAAAGTCTTTATCATTTCCAAGTCTTCAAGACAAGAGCACACTTTCACCGAGATGTGTCCTTCATCCACCTTCGCAAAGAAAATTTGTAGTTGGGGTGACATCTCATAGAGCATCCTGTGTCTTACCGAAAGCTCACATTATCATTCCTGTCGCCATGACATATCACTTTCAGGGAGACCCTATATAGATATCTTCGTTATACTGAAATTCACCTATCATCTTTTGTATCGCTAAGACAAGCTCTGATTTTATAAAGGTCGAGCGAAGTAATTTCTTTTATATTCCATCGTCAGACCGAAGGTCACTCACAGACCCTCGCCAAAACCCCAGTTTCCACCAAGAGACTACCTTTATGTTTTCGGCCTGTAACAAATTGAATTTTCTCTAAGACCTGCTTTGATGCACATGAGTCATAACGGGAATGTTTTTAATCCACTCGAAGTCACTTCCAGACATTACAAACCTCTTCAACAAAGCCCCTCATTAGACTTAGTCGCCAAGACTTGACGGGTTCACTGAGACTCTACATCAAAACTCATAAGTCTTACTGAAATCCCACGTGAACATTCCTATTCACCAAGACAACTCAATGCTTATGCCGACAAGGTCCATATGTATTCCATCGGTGAGATCCACAAGGTTCGCTATGACATTATACCAAAGAAAAAACCTTTGCCGATAAGACCTTTTTGTACAAGGTCGATGAGACAATATGTCTTCGGTGAGACCACATGCCGAATACAACACTCCTGCCCAAAGACTTCCACATGCATTAGTCGGTGAGACCAAGTGAAATCGCCAAGACCTCAGCCCGATACTGCTCAGTTTGGTTGAATTTCTCTCAAAGAGTTGTTCGGTGAGACACCTCTTGAAAAATAGATAAAACCTTTTGAGCACGAGTCGGTAAGACAAGAAAGACTCACTATGACATTACCCCGAGGATGATTTCCTTTGCCGATATGCTCATTCTGAAGCGGGTCGGGGAGACATAATGAAATCGATAAGACCTTATCCCGATGGTATTACATATGCCGATAGATAACACTTTTATGTCGCCGAAACCAAAGACAAGTCTTGCCGAAATAACCTTTCTTGTGTCGATCGCCAAGACAAGGGGAATGCCATGCTAAAAGTAATCAGACAGCACCAATCGCCATGACATCTGGAATGTCTTGGTCGAAAGGCAACACAAATATTTCAATGGATCTGGGAGCGTAACTCCCTCGATGTGTGAACCCCATAGGACAACTAAAGCAACAATTACTGCACTATTTTTTTTTCTAAAAGTAATACTAACATACATGAGATGCACAATAAGTTATGACATAAAATTTCATTTAAACAAACCCAATATCACTTACGTCCCTAGGGGTACACGAGGATACATTATGAAACTTAATCCCATACATCAATGATAAAGAATGAAAGCCAAATTTAATCCATGACAAAGCATACATATAAAACCATCAATAAGAAACCATTCACTTAAATAAATACAACACTTTGAATAACATCTGATATGGATCCATATCCACACAAGGTTTACCAATGATAAAATATTACATCACATCCTTTTTATTACTTTACACCATTCAAGTCTTACAATGATACAAACATGTTTCCCAATGTGAACGGAAACCATATAACAAGATAAGATGATACATCAGAAAGATAAGTACAAAGTGACATAACTGGCTCCAAGACAAATACAACTCTAGAGTCACTACAACAACACCAATCCGCACCTCTCAATCCTTGACTGGGGACCCAATGGGGTGCTTAGCACATTCCACCTGACCACGTGGGTCCGAAGACCCACCCCCCATGCTAAGGAGCTGACAAGAAAGAGACCTCAACCAAGAACATCCATACAGGAACTAGCACAAGACTCAAAGTCATATAAAAGTATCATAAAACTCAAGGAATACAACGACATAAACAACAACATCCATGAGTCAACATAATAACTTAAAGTCATAAATATCATCACATTAATCAAAGCAATAACTAGTAAACAAGTAACCAAAGAATGATCATGAAACATTTCCAAATCAAATTGAAATAATAAACAGAATGCAATTCCAGAGGCAACAAGAAAACAAGAC
>VDFB02373924.1:0-22058 GCA_007258455.2 Sequoia sempervirens | reverse complement strand
CTATAATCCCACATCTGAGCTCCTAAACTAGTGAACTCTGCCACCACTGCCTCATACGAAATCCATGGACCCCACACTGCAATCTCTGGTTGTCGCCGTGCATAAATAGCAGAACCCATAGGCATACCCTAAGGCCGACCGTACTGCTGACATACTCGTCCAACAAGAAATCTCTCAATAATCTACAACGTATGGCCAATAAGATATCTAGAAGTAAAGACATAGGGCATCTCCCTCGCATCCTCTGGCCATGCCTCACAATCTACATATGGTCGCCAACATACTATATCAAGATCATCTAAGAGATAATGCTAATGATCCAGTTTGCCCAGTCTCGGCTGAGCAATAATATCGGTATATCCCCATCTGTATGATTGACCAACAGGCCATCATCCACGAGTCAGCGGTCACATAATGGCAAAGTGCTCCCATGCCCATATCTATAATAATGAACAACCAATAGCAAAACTCTGGCCTCTACCGTATACAATATGGTGCAACTCATCATACAAATGAGCAAGCATGCATGATCCCCACGCATACAATGTACCCTGTATCACCATCCTCTCCAGAACATGACCCCACCTGACTGCGAACCCCTTCGACCTATGGTCAGGGCACAAAACACCTCCAATGAAGCCTGCAAGTATGAATGGTAGGGGTGCATATGAATCTGTCATCTCTCTCCATGGGATATAATATCCTTCAATCTCATCATCTCTGAATATCCGTCTCAAGGCATCTATACCTCCCGCCTCTCGGACATTGAAACTCACTGTCTCTCCCATAGCTGGAATCCTCAAGATGCGATACACATCCTCTGGAGTCACGGTAATCTCTCTGGTCGATAAATGAAAGGTGTTGGTATCACTATGCCACCTCTCTGCAAGTGTTGTCAATAAAGTTCTATTGAGACGCACCTCAGGTATCTCAAGTAATGAAGTCAAACCACATGCCTTGATAATATCTCTATCTGCCCGTACTAGCTATGGAGTCAATCCCCATGTCTTTGGGAATGTCTCCCGTAACTGCAAAACACCCAATCTCTCTTGTTGACACATCATCATGACAAAGCAAAATCAATATCAAATCATCACGACTTATCAATCAAATCTAAATATCAATCAAACTATTTTTCATCATCATGGAAAGCAAATTTATCAAATCATGTTTTTTTTTAACAACCTTAGAAGCAAACATATCAATCAACTATTTGTTTTTCATCATCATGGAAAGCAAATTTATCAAATCATGTTTTTTTTTAACAACCTTAGAAGCAAACATATCAATCACTTATTTGTTTTAACAACTTTAAAAGCAAATTTATCGCCTATTATTTGTTTTCCAACAACCTTGGGAACAAATTGATCAATCACAAAGAACATCCAATCATGGGCGCCATGAAAAAAGGTCATGGGCGCTACAAAAATCCTCAAGGGTGCTACAGAATCATAGGCGCTATGAAAACCTTCATGGGCGCTATAAAAATTATCAAGGGCGCTAAAACACAACTTTACTACATAAAACATGGATAAACGTGCCCTAAACGGAAAATTTTCAAAAAGCAGAAGTTTAACGGGGTACATACTGCGGGTCCATAATGCGCCGGCCACTGATGTTGTCGGATGCGCTCGAAACGGTGCTAGTGAATCGGAAGTGCCATCTTTCTCACTCCAGAGCTCAAAATTTACAATTTTTACTAGGTTAAAATGGAAAATGACATGGAAAATGACATTTTTAACCTATTTAAAAGCAAAATTGGGGTATTTTATCACATTTTATCACAGCAGGGGCAATTTAGTCATCAATTTTTCATCTCACATCTTTTCAAGTCATTTTCTTCATATCATAATTTTCAAATGATGAATCGACATCTTCAAAATCATAAAAATCAAAAATTTCAAAAAATCTAAAAATTCAAAAAATTCACAAAAATCAAAATCTTATCGATTCATCGTTAAGGGGGCATACACCTATCAACATTCGACACAACATCAGGAAATTTCAAAATTCTTTGAAGCAATGCGTAAAACACATCACTTCAAAGAGGGGCAAAATGTAACACCTAAAAATGGTCACATCACAATAGTTTGGTAATTAATTAAATATTTTTAATATTTAATTAAATCTCTGAATTCAATCTACGTATAAATAAATCTAAATAATTTATTTATATTGCTCATTCTTTCATTTTGATTAAATAAATAAGTTTATTTAATCACTTTTCTTATCCATTTCTTAATTAATTAAATAAACATTACGATTTATTTATATTAATTATCATATAATCTTGGCTTGAATATTTTATTCAAATAAAGATTAAATATTCTTATCCTCTAAATTCCATTCACAATTAAATATTCCCAATATTTAATTAATTCTTCTAAATTCCATTTACAATTAAATATTCCCAATATTTAATTAAATTCTTCTAAAGTTCATGCACAATTAAATATTCTAAATATTTAATTAAATTTCCATTCACAATTAAATATTCCCAATATTTAATTAATTCTTCTAAATTCCATTTACAATTAAATATTCCCAATATTTAATTAAATTCTTCTAAAGTTCATGCACAATTAAATATTCTAAATATTTAATTGAGTCTTCTATAGTTATAAAATTAAATATTTCAAAAATATTTAATTTCCTCAAAACTCACACAAAATTAAATAAATTTATTTATTTATTTAATTAATTTGCATTATCTTCAACAACCGTGAAACAAACTTCCAAAACAGAAAAATTAATTTCTCTGTTCCTGTGCAAGCTTGTTCCCGTGGGTTGAAGACAAGGCTCCATTCTTCTCTCCAACTTCCCAACATTCTCCATCTTCCTCTCAACCTCTCCATCTCTCACCATTCAAATCTACCAAACAATCTCACAGCCATTGATCTTTGCCAGCCAGGCTCTTGCCTGCAAAAAGCTATAAAAAGGACTGTCGGGTCTTTGAAATCATAGAGAAGCTTTCATACAGGAAAACTATAGTCAAATAGCTTTCAAGCATCCATAGCATAGTCTTTTAGCATTCATAGATTGTAGAATCATTTCATATCATGGCCAATCATCCTCATAGTTTAGTTTTAGAAGCATCCATAATCCACAGCCCCTGTGCATAATCTACAGCCCCTGTGCATATCCGTATCAGCATTTCACTCCATCAGCATATAGGATAGAAGTACTTTCCTTTTGCATACTCGTTCTGCAGGTTGCCATTCGGAGAAGCCTTGCTTACACAATCTGAGAGCAATAGCTTCAAACAAATCCCTAGAGATAGAGAAAAATGGAACGGTTCTGAAGAAGCTCTGTCTGTTTTTTTTATTTCAATTATCTTGCTTTCTTTGGTTTAATGTTTCATTTTGTGTGATTTGTTTATCTTATTTTGATACACATCTTTCTATCACACGTAAACATAGGTTGCATACATTCAAATCCTCTACAACTTTCCTTCTATTGTATCTCTGTTGTGTATTTCTCCTCCCCTTGCTGCGTATTTCTCCTTCTTTCAAACTTGCATTCACCCTTACTCTGCTTCCGCAATCCTCTTAGGCATTATAATCTTTTTTTGACATTAAATTTTTTGTTTAAAACCCTAAAACCTTTTTCCCGCCTTTTGTTTGTCTTGTTATCAATGTCACAGGTGATATCTACATTGGCTCGCCTTTTGTGTTGGTGTCGTGGGTGTGGGTTGTACCCTCCCTTTGATGTTTGCTACTGTGTTTGTTTTATTGCGGAAGGAAATGTTTTAAACAGATTATAGTTGTTCCCTCCCTTTGATATCCCCTCTTCTTCTTTACCCCATATTTCTTTTGATAATTCAAAAACCTTTTTTTTCATATTCACTCTTCAAAGTAAAATCTGCAACCTTAAACTTCACATTTTTTAAACAATTTATTTTGAACATTTTCAACTTATTATATAACTTTTTATCAATATATTGCCTATCTAATAGGATTTTAACATGATTGTAAAAAAACAAATTATTAAACAATAATTTACCTTCTTTTGTGCATTCACCAAGATCACTTAAGAAAGCAATTTCATTGTCTTCTTTCCAAATAGCCTTTTCTTTTGACATCGTTTTCTCTTCTTCTTCCTTCTTCTCTATCAATTTGCCTATGGCTATTAAATTGTAAAGGATAAAGCTTTGGCACTCGAACTAAAAACTATGATGGTATGAATGAAGGCTCCACTTTGCTACAACGACAACTTACAGTCCAACTACTCTACCACTGTTTCTATTCGACTCTAGCATAGAAACATATGCTGCATACATTCAAATCCTCTTCAACTTTCCTTTTGTTGCATCTTTGCAGCGTATTTTTCCTTCTTTCAAACTTGCATTCACCCTTACTCTCCTTCCGCAATCCTCAAAGGCATTATTATATTTTTTGTTGGCATTAAATTTTTTGTTTAAAACCCTCAAACTTTCTACCCACCTTTTGTTTGTCTTGTTATCAGTGTTGTGGGTGTTATCTACATTGGCTTGCCTTTTGTGTTGGTGTTGTTGGTGTGGGTTGTACCCTCCCTTTGATGTCTGCTACAATTGTTAGTGGCATGATATATTATAAATTCAATATTACTAGCCATATTATTCTTCATTTGCAAACTAGGTTGTACTTTTAGTTATTATAATTTGCAACAAACATATATCTATAATAACAATAGGGATATAAAGAGCACCTGCAAACTAGGTTGTACAACACTGTCAATTATGTTTGTATAACAGTGTCAATTGTGTTTGTCTCATTCATTGCTAATTGGGAAGATACTCTCGAGAATATGACCAAGGACTAGGATTCCTTGGTCACCAACAAGGATTGATCTTTTCTTTGTCTAGGTTAGGGTGTTATTTTTGTGTTTATCTACTATCTCTATTCTAGGTTAGTCTATTTTTTGTTGTGCCAGTGAATGCCTCCTTTTGTTTTATTGTTGTTATGTTGTTTCGCTTTGTTGTTGAACTCTTTTAATATGTAATGGATTGGGGCCCCTTTTCCAAGTTATATAATAAAAAACAATTGATATTACAATGTAAGATTCATAATTAACTATGTATTCAATCTATTTTTCTACAATAGATATCATTTCCATACTTATATATAAATAATACCATAAAAATGATGAATCAATAATAAGATTGTTAGAATCTAATAATATCTAACTTAAAATTTAACAATAAAAATATTAAAATCTAATATAATTCTTATTAAAAATCAATATCAACAATATTGAAATCCAATGTTAAACAAAGTAAAATCAATATTGAAAATATCAGAATCACAAAAATTAAAAACCAAATATAGTAATATTGAAATCTATTATTAATTTGATACCAGTAACATAAATTTAGACTATCTATATTTTATTCCAATTCAGTGAAATGGTAGCTTTGCTTTTATATGTTTTAAATATTCTTTGTAATTTGGTACGGCCAAACAAGCCATACCAAAGCCAAAAAACAAAAGGTGACGTTAACCCTGAACCCGAACCCCAACAGGCGACTTAGTATATAATGGACAATGACTATCGTAGTCATACTTCACTTTCAAACCTGACCACTGTAATGACCTGTTTTGTTTGATTTCATGACACCTTACTACCCAGATTGTTTTTTTTCATTGTCTGCAATCCATAAAAGAATTTTAGAAGTAACAGTCAATGTTGTATTCAGTGTGGATGAGGGTCTATTGTACATCATTGGAGAGGTTATAGGAGCGACTCATTCTGTAAAGAACAATGGCCCGGATTGCACAATTAAACTCTAGATTCTTTTCAATTAATAAAATATTAAAACAATCAATAAAATATTTCAACTATTTTTAAAATGCTTTAATAAAACGAATTGAAAATCAAGAAATTTATAAATACAATCACTAAAAATACCTTTATGTAAAAGTCATGTGTCTTGTGTTTAAAACTACCTTATAGAATTTGTACTTCCTGTTACAATATGTAACCCTTATGGGTATGAAAAATTAGAACGAACTTCCTCATTTCATAAATTTGATTGTTTTTTTTATTTTAATAATTAACTTTTCTTCTACCCACCAAGATGAAAAGACATCTTAAAATGGCAAAACTAAATACTCTAACCATAAGATGGCAGCTGGAAAAAAGATAGCCCTGGCCATCTAATTCCTCAATTTTACTGTCAAGTTGAACAGTCAGCTGTTCATAATATTCTTAGGCATTCGTATCAGCTTTAATATCTGATTGTGAAGCTTGATTACCATTCAACTCATTAGGCTTGCTATCTGACATCCAATACTGGGCAGTCTTTATATCATCTTGTCTCATGAGCTTAGAGAATTCTTCATGGTCATATTGAGAACTGCTATTCCCTCCAAATGCCTTCGGAAGCTTATCCAGATCAAAATTTTGCTGCACAATTCTAGCACTTTCATCGTTCTTTGGGTAAATGAATTTCACTTTCTCAAATGTCTTTGGATCAAGAAAATATTTGACAATCTGCGTGTATCAGAGACCAGTCAATTATTTTTAACTGTAATAAAATTATAAAAGGGGAAAGTAAACTGAAGTGCAGCACTAATGTGCTAAACAAGACTACCTTCCAAAAGGCTTCAAAAACTCTTGGAGGGTTGTATAGAACTGCCAACGCAAGCCTTTCAGGATAATGGTTTTGTAAAATATTTATAGTTTCACGAGCTGTTCTAACTGGCACAGAAGTTGACAAGGACCAACCAGTGAAGTCTATTAGCCAAACCATCTGCTCCTGATCAGGAGGTAAATTGACGATGGCATTTTCAATGAGATAAACAAGGTGACGCAATTGATTATCTTGCGATGTAGTGTTCTGTGTGAAACAAATGCAGCATGTATCTTGTCATCCACTATTTTAAGTTATGTTAATAACAAACATTTAAATCACGGCCAGTGGAGTGGCATCAAAAACCATTTAAGGAACTTCAAAAGGCACAACACAAAACCTGTTTTGCAGGGGTCATCACAACGACAGTTCTTCCATGTTTGTCAAGAAAATCTGCCCTATACACCTTCCCAGTTTCACCCTCTACAACAACTTCATCCTGAAACAAACAAACTATTAGTAATTTTGAAGCTCAAAACCAAGACCATTCTCTCTAATCAAACCAACCTATGCAATTGTAGAAACAAAATACTCATTGCTTACATATTTCTCTGAAACCACAAGAGGGCAAGTCTGAAAATAAATACATGCAAAATCCTTAACATAACAAGAATCCAAATTAATATAATGTAGAACCAAAATGAGCACACCGTGCTCTCTTCAAAATACTTCAATGCTCTCACAGGATACTTGGGGATCCGGATGCATACTCAAAGAGGAAGCATACAAATGCATCAAATGGACAAATTTCAAGCCTTAAAGTAGAAGTAGAAAAACTAGCAAGCAACTCTATTAGCTGACAGGCTTTTTTATGAGGGGGCTTTTAAGGCCAGAACGTTGTCTCATGCAGCCAAACAATTTCCAGGCGCTCGGAAACTCTGCCAAACTCGTTTAACACTGACATGATCATTTGGTCTTCTGCTACCGTTGCTTGCATAAAATATCAGGACTTCAAACTTCAACATTCACGAGCTTTAATACTGGTCGATCGTGTCGCGTGCAACTCAAATTAAAACTTGTTTGCTTTACAACTAAATTTTTATTTATCATGGCATGACAATGATCCATGAGACCTCTACTTTAACGTCCACCCTGGGTGTTGATTTGCATCGCCATCAAGATTAGCACGCTTCTCCAATCCGAATGGTTTGTAATGTTAAAGGCCTTATTACTGGAAGTGCAATCAAGGCCGAAGTTAAAAGAATCGTAAATCAGGTAAATTGAAAGAGGTGGAGGTGAAATTTACGGGGGATTTTTTTTATTCATCAAGCCTGCAGGTTATTAAAATCTTCTCGCTGTAAATTCACATTGCCAGCACGCTGTTGTTCAGTGAACCAAAAAAAAGCCAAATCAAACCTTCCAAAAACCCAAATCTTCCAGCAGTAAAAATGTCAAATCATCAGTAATGTGGGAAACCCGCTCAGGACAGATCCGACGATCAATTACGGCTGCGTGTACCAAAGCAACTTGCTATATAAACAGAACAGTTTAGTTAACCCATAATTTATTTTGATTTGACTTGCCTTCCTTGAGTTCAAAACGTCTGGGCAAGGAAAAGGCGCAAGGGTTTGGGCAAGCCAGGCACCAAGAGGCACAGAAAAGGCCTCCATGATAAGATTCAGGGCATCGCCAAGCCCGCCTTTAGGAGTTTGGCCAAGAGAGTAGGTGTCAAGCGTATCAACAACTTGATCTACGAAGAGACCAGGGGTGACTTAAAGATCTTGGAAAATGTCATAAGGGACTCCATCACTTACACTGATCATACACGCCGCTAGATAGTGGCTGCCATGGATGTGATCTATGCCCTCAAGAGGCAGATCATGAGACTCTACGACTTGTGCAGTTAGGTTTCATTTTGGCGGCCGAGGGTATTTTTATATTCGATTGTTTCTATACTTGATCTTAAATGAAATTGTCATCTTTGTCTGTTTGATTGATGATATGTAAGAATGCTCATTCTTTACCTCAGGTTTTAAGAATCAACAATGAGAATAGAGATATATGGTTGATTCCATGCAGATGTAGCAAGAAAAACATCGGCAGCCTATTCTAAAACAGCTTACCTCCAATAATCGATTTATCATCTACAAACGCTCAATCAGTTCTTCTCCCCCATTAAAAACATGCCAGTGGCAAAGGCAACCAGAGATTAACCTCTAACTCTAAATCTTTTTTCTTATCCCTTTCTTTGTGTTGATTATTTTGTCAAACTAAGAGAGGTTATCAAATGCTATTATACAGGAAAATATTGTATCTGTATGTCCTTAACTTCAGTATGTTGTGTCGAATGGTATTTATTGTATAGGCACTGTGTATTTGTTAACACAGCTTCATTAATAAAAATTCCCCCCTTTTCTTTGATTTCTTTTCTCAAAAACATTCTTCTTCTTTCCCTTGGCCACCATCTCTAAAAATTGAGATCACTAGACGTCATTATACGGTTACTAAATATTTTCTATTTTTTTCTCTAGAAAGGGACAAAACAGATAAAGTTGTACTCTGCAGAGTCCATTGGTAAGTTTTTTAAGCTCTCCTGAATGAATGTCAGCTATTAAAAATTATTCTTGAAACGTTGCTAGAAACTTCCATCGCTAAAGGAACTCAAATATCCAGATGTGTAAGGTACAGATTTATTCCAGAGAGCTTGAAATACATCTGCAGCATCGCTTACTATAAGTTTGACAGGAAATTTGAGCCACTTTAGGCAATTCTCTACCTGATTAGGGTCAGCTATCTATACCAATATGCATTTGCAGTACATGGCAACGAATGCTTCCATACAATATTAAAATGCATCCATAGCATTTGGTAATAAAGGGGCTGTGGTTCATAGTGTCATGTTGGTCTACAAGCAAAGGCATACACTCTTAATTTCTTCTATTAGTAATATACATTCTTATTTATCAAAAAAATTACCAAATAAAATAATATTTCTTCTATTGAATCACTGCACTTTTAGTTTCAAAAATATTACTTACGGATATAAGTTACCATCGGCATAACCATTGCACCCCATTAGGTGGAAGTGCTAGTAATAACATAAAATGAGGCTAAAAGTGGGAAAGAAAATAACAAAACTCATGCAATGAGAGAGGATAGAATATTCTTAGTAAAATTTACCCAGCGAATTTCCTCAGGCTTATATTCTGCCCTCCATCTGAGTGTCTCTTCTAACATCTTCTTTGCTTTAAGGATATTCCAATTACGAGCTTCCAAATACCGCCTCAAGCATGCATCAGAACAAAATTGCAATGCGTGGCCAGATAGAGGCTCAATGGCAGCTCTAAGCTCATTTATCTGTGCCAAGATTAAGAAAAGCCCAGCCATGTTTTAGGCAAGCAAGCATCTTAATATTAAATACTATTAATTTACCTACCCTAGTAAATAGTATCAGTATTCTAGCAGCAAATGGCATGTAAATCTTAAAAGTTAAAATTGAAGAGTTAACAGCTAAGAAGCAAAATACCTCCCTACATAAAAACTGTTTTCTATCATGGAATTTACCTTCAATGGCCTGTCATCTTGATCTTGTCCATGCTTGCCACCGTACCATCTTCGCAACATATTGATCAGTTGTATTAAGCACACAAGCTAAGGCAACCTGTAAAAGACCCCATTAGACTTATGAAAAGCATTCAAAGGCCTTGATAACATGAGAAAGAAACAAATATGCCTGCTTCCAAGAACTCACACAAAATAAGCTATAGAATTGATCAATTAAGAACTAGCATTAGCAAAGGGGAAAGAATAATTATGTATTGATTAAAAGAGTAGGCATAAGTCATAGGTTCAATTTGATCGAAGGGTTAGGTTCAATTTGATCTAAGGGTTCATAGAGGAAAAACCTGTGAGAGACAATGCCTGCCATATAGATCAAAAACTTGTGAAAATAGGAAAACCAAATAGCAGCGTGTCTCTTTCAACAACTTTAAACTGAATATACATTTATGTAATTTTCTTTCATAATGAGGCAGTGAGTACAAAGTGTTAAGTTGTACTTTAATATTTAATAACCTGGTAAGTTTATTAATTTAGCAGCTGTGAGCCTGTGATTGCAATTGATTAACAATAACAGCAGTATTACTTAAAAACTCATAACTAGCCGTGGAAACTCAGAGCCCCTACTCTCCAGTGCAAACAGGATCGAAGCATCACAAATTCCTCATGGTACAATTTTCACTATAATGTTCATTCTCTCTCTTTAGTACATTAAACAGCATTAATGCCCTCATTTATGATGCAAATGTAGATGGTAAGTCCTTAGTAAAATTCTGAAGCCTCATTTGCCCTGGGATTACCTGGTTGTGGGAAAAATGCAGTCCAGTGGAGAGTTAGATTCAATTCTTCTTGGGCTGGTGGCTCTATGAGACATTCAAAACAAGAAGACAACAAAATTAATAATCTTTTCCTAAAAACTCAGAGCAGCCATATTTTTCAGGGGAAACCTATAGTAACATCCGACACTAGTATATACTTTAAGAAACCACCTCTTGAAAATTCCATAGAAGTCCTGGCAAATCTGCTACAAATCAAATTTGAGAAGAAGGGATATATTTTTTCCTAGTACCAATTCTTTTTCCATTTAATGACTAAATAGTAAATTTTTCTATCAATATACAACTTTTATGGTGATTCAATGTATAAATTTTCTATCAATATATAACTTTTAAACAAAAACATTGAAATGAGGTGGGTATGAAAATAAAAAACAACCCCTGATGAATCGGGGACAGTAGGGCCCAAACTTTTGTAAGTAATAACAGCATATATGTCTATCTTAAAGAATTAAAATTTCTAACTTGAAGTGATTTTATTTCAGGATTTGAAAAAATCTATCAGACAATTCTGAAGAATTTAAAAACAGACAAAACTGAAGGATAGAAATGTCAAAATAGGCCAAACAGCCAAATGGCAACATATAGCCACTCAATAATTCCTTGCCCGGCACACACTCAGATTTTGGGGGCATCTTATTTCCAAACAAAAGACTGTATAATGAGATTTTCTTGAAAATACCCATAAATGCGAAATCCTGAAACCTGTAGGGAAGAGAGATATTTCATGTTTCATGCAATTGTGATATTGTGAGTGGCTCTAAGCAAATTTCAGCAGCACCCACCGAAACGATTGTGATAGTCCCTCTGCATGGGATCATTGGCTGTAAGTGAAGTCTTATGGAGAGACCTATCACTCCAGTTTTAATGCTGCCGGTGAATCTCATGGAAGGTGATTATCTTACAAATGCAGAAATTGGCATATTTCCTACAAAACATGGAGGAGTTACTATTTCAGAGAGTAGGAAAGATAGCAAATCTATGATCACTGGTAGGGAAAGGGGTTAAATATGTAGTGGAAATTTTGAGTGAAGACTCCTATAGTCATGCAGTGGAGCTAAATACTCCATATTCTCCTGGGACAATTTTTACTACTACCAAAACTTATTAAGCAGCACCTGCAAAAAAATTCGGAGCCCCTCACCATGGATCCACTAGGTAAGAAGCCCAGTCCCCATTGAATACACAGAGCATTTCTCTTTGGACAAAGGGGAGATCTAAATTGGCAGTTATAGATATGCAAAATTAACCCAAAATTAGAAACTAGCATATCAAGAGTGCTGTGTATCCTAGATTAATATCAGATCATCCACATTTTCCAAGCTAGCATAACAGAGAAAACCTGGACACCTAACAAACAAGCAAACTAACCACCGGGCAAAACAGATCTGGTTTGGCTCACAAACCATAAGGTAATGGCATTCTTACCACCCAAAGAAAATGCTCATAGAAAATTGCACCCCTTCCAGAATACCAAAGATTTAAGCGAACAAGTAGGCTATTTACAAAACACTATGGATAATTCTCTACAGAATTGAAACAGACTGAAACTGAAGAGAACCTAAAATGTAAACAACATACTATTATGAAAGGGGTAAACAAAATTGTGCAGAATACATACCTTAATGTTTGCACAACTTTGAGGTCGTGAAAGCAAAGACGCAGGAATTTAAGCAAAGCAGCCGGCAGCCCCCTTCTTCTTTTCTAGAAATCCTTGATCGTACTTTTCCTCCTTGACTTGCAACGCTGCATTTGCGCTGACTATTATGACTCAAAGTGAAATATGGGGCATAATAAAAACCAAAACAATCTGAAAGTAATCACTTTGTGAGAGACGGCAGCCATGCCAACGCAAGCATAACAAGACAAATTGTGGAAAGTTATACGTATTTATTAGTGGTAATTGAGTTGCTTTGGCTGTCGGGTCTTTGGCCCTGGGCGACTGAGACTTATCATTCAGTTCAATGGACGCGTCATTGGGTCAATATTTTCTTCTCTATTCGATCTATTGCAACACTAATGGGGCGCACTCGTAGAGATGTTTTAGGAGTCATAATGGGACAACAGACTGTATTTATTAATTAATTAAAATTTAAAATATATTCTGAGGGGTATAGGGCAATATTTAATTTTTTTAAATATATTCTGAGAGGGATTTTAGGAACATTTAATTTTGATCTCGTCATTATTAATTAACTGAAATTTAAAATCATATTATATTTTGAATTTCAGTTAACGAATAAATATTTTTAAACATAACTAGAAGATAGACAATAAATATTTTTAAACATATCTAGAAGATAGACAATAAGTCATAATGAGAGTCATGTTTTTAATGTTTTGCTTTGGTCTTTATCAAAGGCTTCTAGATTGCCATGTCATCATGCACATTAATGAGCTAACATTTGTTTTTTTTTCTTTAAGAAAAGTTACTATAAATATTTTATTAAGAAATAGTCATATCACTAAAGAATTAGTGTAAATATATAGTAAATCGTGTGATGATATGGGAAGGAAATAAATCAATCGACATGAAATATCTAAGTTTAAAATAATTAAATCATGATGATGAATAAATAGACTTCGATATATGAGTAGATATTAAAATATTATTTATTTATTGTTAATAATAAAGGAAGGAATACGGATTTAGTTTTGGAAAAAACAATGAAGTGTTTTGTTGAAGATTATATTCAAATTTTATAATCTAATCTTTTGTAATCATATTTAAAATTGTAGTCAATAAGGGTATGGTTCAATGGTCAAGTTGTTTGGTTGTAGTGATGGCCACTAGGGTTCAAACCCTTACTAGGCCAAAGTGCTCGCAGACCTTGTGTCTTTGCTAGGCCAATGTGCTCGTAGGTTTAGTAGTTTCTTGTACCTAGTTCATAGCTCCGATAAAAAACGTTTACCCCTAATAATATGGGTGCATTGCATCTTTCCAAAAAAAAGAAAAAAAAACATATTTAAAGTTGTATGGCTCTGTAGTGTCGAAAAAAGTATCCCTTTTTCACACTTAATTTGGAAATAATTAATAAATAAAATGAGTCTAATTATGCCTTAATTTAATATTGTAATGTGTTTTTCACATTCACATTAGGTTTAGGGCCCTTTTAAACTAAATGGACTTAATGGTGCCTTATTTAGGGTGTTGTATTTAGTGTATCTTTACACTTTCACACTAATCTAGGGCTTTATTAATTAATTGAACTTAATTTGGCTTATTTGGACCCTTGAATTCAAATCCAAGCCTAATTAAATGCAAATTTTGAGGAATAAAACCTGGCATTCATAAATGATATTACACAACACTTAATTTTACAAGGTGTGTGTTCTAGGTTAGTGACCTAGGACCCATTCGCCACATTCCTCACTAGGTCCTAGGACCTTATTTTCACATGACATTTCATATTTCCCAAAGTGTGTCCTAGTTAAGTAAGCTAGGACCTATTCGCCACACGACGAATGGGTTCTCACTTAGACCTAGGACCCCTCCTTGAAATATGTTTTTGGCAGTATTTTAATGATTTCAAATCCTAGATCTGACTCGGCTTGTGATATTTGAATTTCAAGATTTAATGTTAAGTAAAGTATAAATACAAGGTTATTTCACTTAGTTTCACCTAGCAAATTGAAGTTATCATAAGAGTACTTTCACAAAAGCATTTCTAAGGAATTCAAGGGCAGATTATTGAAGGATTATTGCAACAATCAAGAGTCATTTCATCATGTCAAATATTTTGTGCATCATGCATGTTGTTGAGTTAATGTGTTGATGTAGCATTCAAGATCCTATTCAAGCATTATTTCACATCAAATTTCAAGATCAAGATATACATTCATTGAGGCCACTTCATGCTAGTTTGCATATCTACAATCCAAGGTTTCAATTAAGGTGTGGTGATTTGTGACATTGTATTTGTTCATCATTCCTTTATGCATTGTTTCATTTCAAGGTTTAATTACCAAAATGGGGTTTGACCAAGGCAAATCTCTATTCCCTAACAAACAACATTTTTCTTTCCTTTGATGTGTGATTGCAAGTTTTAGGTTGAAGATCTATTGGAAAGCAAAATTGCAAAAGTTGTTGAAGTTGCTAAAAAAGTTGTCAAATTACGGAAATTGAGCTACGAGATTTATTTACTACTTTCTGACAGTGCCCGACTAGGATCTGGAAGTGCAGACATTAAAGAACAGAACACAAAAATTGATTTTCCAGAACCCTAGCCAAGACCCATTTTCCATAGGGTGAATGAGTCCTCAGTGAGGCCCGAAAAATCACTTTTTGCAACAAGAACATAGCATTTGACCCTCTTAAAACCTATCTTTTTTCTGTTATATTAGTTAGTTTTACTTTTTGATACTCATTTATACATTATAACCTTCATATTGAATTAAATTAGAGAGAAAAAGAGAGGTGTACCACTTTGTTCTACATTTTGGTTCATCCCCCTTTTTCCAATCATTTCATTTTGGTGAACCCAACCTTTTGAGCATTGTAGTTTTCTAATTTTTGGAGTCTTTTTCATCATAGATTTAGATCTTGCATTCATTTGCATTGAATTCGATCTCATTTAAGGTGTCTAATTTGCATTCAACTTTGCATTGCAACTAGGGTTTTAGGATTGCATTGTTTGCATTCTTTAAATCTAAAAAATACAAAAAAAATCAATCATCTTGCATATCATTTAAATCATATAAACTTGCATTTGAAAATTGAAACAAAAATTGCATATCAAACTAGGTGTTCTAGGTCGTCATTTTGTCACATTTTGCACTTAAATTTCACATTGCATCCTACAAAAAATCAACCTAAAACTTATTGTTGCAAACCTGAATCTGAAAACCACTAGAAAAGAATTAAAAATCTATAAAAATCAGTTTCAAAACCCTAATCTAAGACCCATTCGCCATAGGGAAAATGAGTCCCTGATCAAGTCTTGATCTGCATTTCTAAAAATTAAAATCTTCATTTCTATGCTTTTGTCTACTGCTTTTATATTTCTATTTTAGTTTGTTGAGTTTCAATTTTATCAATTTCATCATATCTAGCTTAATTTGGTACATTTAGTGCAATGTGTGATTTCAAATTTTCCTTAACAATATTTCATTTTCAGATTGTTACATAGTGTAATCGGCAAATTACATTGTTTAGAATTTGAAAGTTGCATTTACACATTGCATTTTAGGTCATTGTATTGCATTTTAAGCCTCTTTTCATTTTGGGTTTGCACACTAAGTTTGTGAAACTTGTATGAGCTTTACAACTTGGTGTCCTATTAGAAATACTATTGTGAGATGTAGTTCAAGACTCATGTTATCCTGTGATACACCATTCGTCATGGATCTTGGGTTTTTTAACTCTCTTTCTAATAGCATTGATAATCAACCCCCATGGATCATAGCATACATACTTCATTTCCCATGACTTCCCTTCCTACAACCAATGTGCATGATGTTAACAACACCATCCCTACCATGACTAGTTGTACTCAAGCTTTGGGATATACCCAAAGCCAAGGTGGAACTTCAATTCCTCCTTCTACAATTCCCATTTCCATTCCTACATACACTAGTACTCAAGTTACCACAACCATTTAGCCTACTAGCAATGTCAACACTTCCTTAGGTATTTCCATAGGGAATCCTTCTAGCTTTGTGCATTGAAATACAATATCTCCTCAACCATCCTCCCTCATAAATTTACAATTCACTTGCCCTCCACATATAGACACCACTCCACCTTACTCCCCTCCACCTTACTATAATAACAATGATGCCATCCTTAACACAATTTTGTAAAACATGTCAGCCCTTCAACAAAAATTCACAACCATAAATCAAACCAACAATGGTCAACCTTCACACTACATCAAAACCAACCTGTTATCCCTACAGATATTGAGAACACAAATGCCACAAGGTATAGAATTTCCTAGATTTGAGAAATATTATGGGAAAGGAGACCCTATTAGCCATGTTTCCGCTTATACAATCCTATGTAGTGATTTCATATTTGAAGATAATCTCTTGACTAAACTATTCCCTAGGTCATTGAATGATACTGCTTTAGAGTGGTTTTTCTCTTTACCGAATAATTCAATTAGCTCATTCAATGAGCTTGTTGATGCCTTTTGTAACCACTTCCACATTCACATGGGTTCCAAGATGACCCTGACGGATTTAATGACATGCAAGCAAAAGGATGATGAAAAGGTTACTAATTTCATAACACACTATCAAATGCTTTATTCATTAATAAACATTAAGATTCCTGATTCTGACCTTCAACAAATGTGTATTGCTAGTTTACAAAGAAAAATCCAAACCAAGCTCGAGATGTTGAAATTTCCATCCTTCACATAGTTATGTACAACCCTTCATGATTATCAGAATACGACTTATGGTCATAATGTAAAAAATCCTCCTAGTCGTCCTGAAAAGTCTGAATCTGCAACTCAAAATAGCTACCAACCTTTCAAGAAACAGAATAGGGGCTTTTTACAGCTTATTCCCCTCAACCAAATCAAAAATTTGATAACCAAGTGGTTGCTATAAAGACAACAAATTCATATGCCTTTGCGGATAGGAATATAAAATTTACTCCCTACCCGATACCCTTCATAATATCATGTTGTAGCTTGTGGAAAAAGAATATGCTTTCCTTCCCTCTTATCAGGGCTCCTAATCCTAATAAACCATTACCCACAAACTATAGACCAAATTATTATTTCTATTGTCACTGACAAAATGGACATGATACAAAATATTGTAAGCGTCTTAAACATCTTATGCAAGACCTTGTTGATTCTAATCATCTTCTAATTGGAGGTGTGAATGATAAAGGTAATAAGTATGTAGCTCCTCCTAATCAAAACTTACAAATCTTTACAAATACCATGCCAAAACATACCATTTCATTTGTCAAAGCTTTTGTTCCTATTCGGCGCAATAGGAAGGGTTGGTGATTTTTCCTGTTGGTTTGTTCTGCTTCTAGCTTATTCTTGGTTGTCCTTTGCTTTTGCCTATCATTTGTTGGGTGGCTATGTTGTGGGGGTTTTTGGTCTTGGAGTGTTTTGGGTTCTTTATGTCCCCTTTGTGGAGTGGTGGTGTTTCCCTCTGGTTGATTGTTGGGAGTTTAGGATCATCTCTAGCTCTGACCAGTGTGTTGGGGTTGCTTGGTGTTCTTTCATGCTGGCCTTTCTCCTAACTTTCATCTTGTTTGGGATCCCTTGTTCCTCTTGGGGGTTGGGTGTTCTCGTTCATTCTATGATTGGGGCTCTTCCTTTGGTAGTTTTTTGGCCTGTGGTTCATTTTGTTGTTGTGCTCTATTTGGCCTTGTTCTCTCTGACTGATTTTCTAGTTTAGCCTTGTTCTCTTTGGTTGAGTGCTTTTGGACCCTCTTTGCTGAGGATGTTGTTTTTCCTCTTTCCCCCCAGGTGGCTGATGTTGGGGTTTGTGGTCTTCTCCTGGGCTGAGTTGCTTCATGTTTGTATTTTGTTGGCTCAGTTGTTTTGGCTTTTTGTGAATGTTCAGAAGTGGGTGAGCGATTGGATTAATGTTGGGTTTTTTTTCAATGGAAACCCAGATAAGTTCTTACGTGAATATTGTTAAGGTGGATGTATGGTATTTATCTGAAACTTTTCTCCTTGTCCATAGTTTATTTATGGTGCAATGTTTACCAAAGGATGCTACAGTTGTGTGCTCGGCTACTGTGTTAGCTTTCTCCTCTGGTCCTATGGCAGTGGACCTCTCTCAGCTGTTCTTATTGAGGTGGGAAGTTCTCCTATGGAGGTGGAGGTGGAGGGTGTTGGTGATTTATGGCTACGGTGGTCTTGCTACTTGTGGCATCCTCTCCAATAGAGGGGAGCTCATTCCTTTAGAGGTGGTTTTGGAGTTGGTTTCTTGTTCACATAGTGCTTTGAAGGAGGTGTTGTTGTTGGAGCTATCCATGGTAGATTTGGATTCTTTGGATTTTCATGTTTTGCTGCAAGCTGGGTGGTTTTCTAGGTTTCTCTCTATGTCCCAACAGGCTGAGTTGATTAGGGGTTTGATGGTGTTCTACACCACCAATCTGGTTATCTTTCTTGGCTTTATGGTGTCTTCCATGAGCGGCTAGTTTGTTGATGCCTGGTAGATGCAGCAGTTTCTTTGTATCTCTAAAGGTTTCTGGTCCCGGTCAAAATCAAGTTGTAAAAGGGGTTTCAGGCCCTTGCTTGTTTGTTTGGTGCAGCATGTGTAGTTATGTTTATCTTCTAGAGGTTGTTGTGGTGTTGTTGATGGTTTATGTTTTATCTTAATTGTAGCTCGCTTTCCTTTGTACTGGGTTTTGGGCCCCATCAAAACCCGCTTTTACCTCTAATCAAAAACTTAGAATGATGTGATGAATGTTGACATGGATGATGAAAACATAAAAGATAAAAATGTGGACAAACCAGCTGAAGTAGTAGCATTTATTGAAGCTAAACCTCATAAGGGATCAACCAAAATTCCTCTTGATATTGCTTTCTCACAAAAATACATACTCAAACATGCACCCGATGGTCCTCTTTACATAGCTAGAAGAATCAATGACAAGCCTACTAATGGGATATTAATTGATCTCATCTATGTAGAGAACATGATAACTGAAGAATTTCTATTTGTGCATGAACTCTATCAAGATACATATAAAAAATCAAAATCATGGATCAAAATGCATAATGGTTTTTCTTGTCCTACGATTGGCTCTATAAATCTCCCTCTAAAAGTTGGACCGAAAACATTAAATGTCTCATTTACCATCATCCCATCATCGGACTAATTTTGTGTGAAGTCAGGCTATCTACGTCTTCGCTCCATGAATGTTGTCCCATCGGTTGTGCATAAATGTTTAAATTTTCCCTTTGGTAATGAGATATTTACTATACACCATAGTGTCTTTAATCCCGTGTCTTCCCAAGGGAAATTTTCATTGGATTTCTTTTGGCCCAAGCCTATTGAACCTATTAGACCTCGTGAGGACTAGTTCTTCAAAGCATATCAAAATTTTAAGGCAAAGTGCATAGCAAAATTATCCCCTAGAAACATGTCTCAACCAGTAATTGAGCCACCTATCCTTGATGAACCAATGATTGAACAAAACACCCTTCCAAATATCCAAGAGAAACCTATGACAAATCATCCTACCATTTCCTATAAGAGACCACAAGACAACCAAAACAATCCCATTGTGCCTCCTAAGATCAAACAAGTTTACAAAGCCAAAGAGAAAGTGGTGGAACAACCTACTATGGTTCCTTTCGTTCCTCCCTTAAGAGAAGAAAAGAAACTTATGGTTGACAAACCTGCTCCTACACAAACCCAAATTGACAACAGATTGAAATGAAATTGAAATGCTAGAGAGCGTAGACGTAAACATCGTGTATTGCTCGTATGTTACAAGCTAAAGAAGAAAAGAGCAACATAGAAAATCAAAATCCGAACTTGCTTGAAGCAATGCATGATGTCTCTTCACCCTTGTTGCAACATAAACATGAACAAACTTCTATGGACATTATCATTCGATCTCCTTTTGTGATTTATTTAGATGATTACATTGATATTGCAAAGATTGATGAACAAGCGCATAATGAGTTGACTTCATTTTTCGCCTCTTCTATGAGCTTAAATGACAATTCTCCTAAAAATAGTGTTGAACTTAGTGCTTCCTCTAGTTTGGCACTTGTCGTTGTCCCTTTGGCTAGTTGTTCGCCTTTCACATACATTAAACAAGATTGGGATGCAGACAACCTGCTATAGGTTGACTCACATGTGCCTTAATAGTCTTTTGCATTGTTTTCATTTTTCATGTTTCTTTATGTGAGTGCATGTGTGTAATGTGATCCCCCATGTTGTTTTGTTTGATGTATCTCTCTCTCTTTTTGTGCATTCCTCTATATGTATCTACATTCTTCTCTATGTCGTAAAATTTTTATCCTTTTTCATTTGTCTTATGTTTTCCTTTTGGGGATGATGCAAGGCGTCAAGACATTTAGGTCTCTTTCATGTTGACCTGAAATACTTTTTCTTTTTTTCGCTCTCTTTTTGTCATTCTTCTAGTTCTATGAGTATTTGTGGAATGATGACACTTTCGAGCTCTATAACAACAATTGTAGCAAAGATATACTGACCCCAAATCCATAGATCCCTGATGTAATTTTAGGTGCAATCCCTCCCTCCATTTTCATGATGTAGCTTTATTTTAGAAACAAATGACTTGGCATAGGGTTTTTAGAGGAAAGCTCTCATTTCTTAGGATTAAACATTGGCTACTTTAAAGCAATTTCTCACAGCAATGGTGTTAGAAATTGCTTTAAAGTGGGGGCATACATCAATGATATCTTTTGACATTTTTCATGTTTCACGGTGTGATTTTTTTTTCTTGTGATGTGTCATTTTCTTGGTGGTGTAATTGGGTTTGATGTCCTCCAAGAGTGAAATATTTCTTAGTGTATGACTTTCCTCTTAGTGGTGATGTGATGCACTGCATTCCCTAAGTTGTGAAACTTTTACTCTTGACTTGTCCTCTCTTAGAGACATTAGGCACGATGATCTCTAAGAAGAAGACCATACACGAATGAAGCAAAATCCCCTTGAACAAAACCATTTAGTAGAATTATTGTTCATAAGTGTTTGGCATAACACAACTTGCTAACCTTGTGAAGCTCTAATGCAACCCTAATAAAGGCCACCAAGCATAACACACCTTGCTTGCTCATGGATCCTTCCTAATGTTTATAGGTGTTTGGCATAATGCAACTTGTTAAGCCTTATGGAGCTCGCAATCCTGATTCAAGGCCACCTAGCATAACAAACCTTGCTTGCCTGTGGAGCCTTGTCTAGCATTATGGTGCCTTATTGAAGTTGTTAGGATGATAGCTTTAATATGGTATGGGAGCCTAATATGATTCTCTCATTTTCCACCCTTTTGGGATACTCACCTAGTGGACAGCCTAAGGTTCCACTACCCCAGAGTGAGCACATGACAAAACAAAACTGATAGTCTAGATGTGTTCCACATTGCATTGGACAATTTAGGCTTGATCTTCTCGATCTTTTATGTTGTATGATTGTGTATCTTTTTCATTACTACA